>JAZHYW010043067.1:0-16532 GCA_037355805.1 Ixodes ricinus
ACGAACTCATCTCTGTTACGTCACGGCGCGGTGGTGGCGCCGTCGGTCGCACTCCGGTCTGGGGCTGTGGGCGGAAGGCCCCATGTGAGGCGTGTATTCCTGCGTTGTTTTGAAAGGAACCTGACGAAAACATGCCTTTTCGTCAAACCGCCGCGACTGGGGTTCGTGCCAAAACGAGTCGAGAAAGGTTTGAAGATCAATTTTCATGTTCTCGGTTTCGTCCGAGACCGTGGATATGTGCTGTAAAAATGGTAAACCAGATGCCGCCGGACCACAATGGACCCCTTTTCACGCACCGACGGCACGAGGCGGTGGCTGCACGAACTAAAAATCGAGGAAGGGACCTACCTGCGCCACTTGCCAATCGATAATGGGAGCTGCGCTTCCGCAGTTTCTTCGTTCTCTGAGCAGCGGGGCGTGCCCAACGCGCCGTCCAAGTGGGGCATCCGTGGCGTCCACTTAAACGTCGCGTTATTCTTTCCGTCCGCTTTCTTTTTTTGCGTAACACAATTATGTGTATGCTGCAATTACGTTTTGCTACTCGCTGATCTATAGCCTCCTTCCGAATATCCTCGATTTTTGGTGCCAATTTCCGCCGCTTGGAATCGGGCGCTCGCGCGTGCGCAGAACGCTTCTCGGAAAAGGTCCATTGCTTGGGCGGGAAGCACTTTGGGTTGAATTCACGGATACTTGTGGTCATCAGATTTATTTGTTTTGTTCCAACATGAACGCCGGAAAACCGTCAAGTTGTACGGCCCACCTGCGGACTACGTTCAGTGCGTCTTGAAGTTCGAACGGCCGTCTGATCGTTCGAACTGTCGTCTGCTCTTTCAAACGCTTCTGCTTGTCGTCTGCTCTTTTAGACGACACCGGCCCGTAGACGAAATGTTGGCCCGGTGCTACGATAAGAAGTAAGGTGCAGGCCTCAAAAGACTAAGTTTGAAGGTTGGTAAGCAGGCTCGACGTAAACAGTAGATACAAGGAGATGTTGATTATTGTTACCAGCGGCCATCACCGACTTGTTATGCCTGATTCACTTCGTCCGATTCTGCTTGCGATTTTCAGTATCGACGTCGACCATCTCAGCTACGGTTCACGCTTTTGCAGCCCGAGCGACGTCGCGACTGAAAATTGCGAGCGAAATCTCATCATGTGAATCAGGCTTTAGCGTACATTCTGCGGCGTCCACGCGGAATGAATCGCCGCATGTCAGATTATTCACGCGAAGTTTTGCGGTGTAACGAGCCTCGTTAATTTCGCTGACGCCGCTCATGTAGTCAGACATTGCCAGGAAGACGTAGAATCAACAATTCGAAAGCGATAAAGGGCAGGGGACTCACACCGACGCCGACAACATCGCATTTCAATGGTTTGTTTATGGGCGACGGCAGGCTTGTTGCCCACCCCCCACCGCGCATGCGCGGCGCCAGTGGCGTCCGCTAGGGGCGCTCCGGGCGCTCCGGTTTGTTTGTAAACATGAGTTGGTGTATAGGTCGCTTGGAACACAACCTACGCAACCGCGTGAACCAGACATTGTGCGTTTATCAACGTTCATCAGCATGGTGCCTCTGGAGGCTCACTTACGTTAATACACCACCACAGGTTTAGAACGCAGTGATTAAAAATCGGGGCAAGCTATTTTGAGTCCAATGCCTGCTTGCGGAAACTCGGGCGTTGTGCGTTGAGCTGGCACATGGCATAAACCGACCTGTTTTTGGTCTCCATACTTGCCCGAGGGTGGCGAACCCTATAAGGCGCTGGAGTCGCGAATAGCCCATTAACTAATTAACGATGACACGTCATCGGCTTTTTTAGATCATTGGCCAACGTGACTTGCCTGCGTAGGGCCTTTCCTGATGGACAACCTGTACTGCAACGGGCACGAGGTGCACATCGAGGAGTGCCAGTTCGACGGATGGGGTGTCCATGACTGCGGACGCGAGGAGGCCGCTGGAGTCGTTTGCGACAAGGACCCGGAGGCGACCGCCGCCCCCGTCACCACCCCGGCCGCGCCGGTCCCCAAGTGGGTCTCCAAAAAGAAGATCAGGGTGAGCGCGCGCTGTCTTTGAGTCGCCTGTCCGATGCTCCCGTTCCCGCTTGCACTGGTCGCTTTATGCTATACTTTTTGCCGGTTGGAGATGAAAAATATTAATATTGTGTTTCTTGTGTCCAACGTCAACTGCTGCACGTTTTGATTAGACGGACGGGGAGTGGGTATCCTGCGTCTGATGTTTCCACTGTAGAGGGTAATTTGATCAGTTCCGGACCAATGGCCAGTGGGAATGTACCTGGATCCTTGAAACTTTGCTGTATGGTTGAGTCGCAGTGTCTTGACGCCCTAGACCACTGATCACACTAACGCGTGCTAAGAGTTCGTTGTGATTAAGACCTTGAAGATAACTGTAAACTTGTTGTCAAATAGTGTGTACTAGATTGTCAAGACTAGCGTAGCTCCACACTGCTCCAGCCGGACGCATGCTGCAAGAGCAGGTGGCCGAGGCTTCGCCTTGCTTCTCATTCCCATTCTCTCGGGCAAATAGCTGACAGAGTTGAAGCACTGATGAAGCTACGCTAGTCTTGACAACATAGTACAAAATAGTTGACGTTAAGTATATTTAAGAACCCAGTAGACACTCCGAATTCTTCCCGCGCATGTTCCCTTCTGCCAGGCTCTGGCTGCGCGTGCGACAGAAGTGTTTGCAAATGCAGAAAGCTCGCACTGAGTCACAATTACTAGAGATATTCGCCGAGTATCATCTGATTAAGCATATATCGATGAATATAGTCTCTACCTCGCCCGTCGTGGAAGTGTAAAAAACTCGGAGAAATTTGTTTCTGCATTATTAACCAATTACATACTCAAGGTTCCTGGCGAAACTTTGCTACTTTTGAAACCGCTCAAAAACTGGAAAACAACTTTATCTAACAAAGCTGGAATCGTCTTGTTCGGGAGTCGTTCATTGAACGTGTACTTATCTTGAACGCGTACACAAATGGCTGAATTGAGAGCAAGTTCCAAGAGGCGCCTACATGGCGAACACTGACGTCTTCTTTCCGCAGGCCAAGAGCAGAGGCAGCGTAAAGGTGCGCCTAGCGGGAGGCCGCAGCAGGCAGGAGGGCCGCCTGGAGGTGTACATCCCCAAGCGCGGCTGGGGCGTCGTTTGCGAGGACGGCTGGGGAGTCCTTGAGGCCATGGTCGTCTGCAGGCAGCTCGGCATGGGCTACGCCCAGGACGCTATACAGGCAAGTAGACACCGTGACATATATTTACTAACGAGCAGAGCCAACGCCACCTAGAATAAGCAAAGCCCGTGCATTTGCATTTTGGCGTCATCACATTCAGATCGAGCGCTGGTTGGGTACGAGTGCAGCGTCAGCGCTCGGCTGAGCCTCGCGTCCAATCAATGCATCGAAGTGCTCCTAGTAGCCGGGCTCGCGGGTCTAATAGACCCTTTCGCTAAATTACCCAAACGTCAAAGAGAATGTTGGGAACGTTGGTACACGCGCTGCACGTGCTCGCCTTCCCCTATAGAAAATACTCGAAGTAAATAACCAAAAAAAGCGTCCATACAACGCGCGTCCGAAGTGCCATTTTTCTTTTAAATTTTTCGTTTTCGAACAGCCAGAGCTGAAGACGCCAGCACGCGCTGCGCGTGCACCTACGTTCCCGGCATTCTTTTTGATGGTTGGGTAAGTCGGCAAAGGTTTGTTGCTCAGCTGCCGCCGTCCGGATGACGTTACGTGGTGGGAGGCGAGGTTTTTCTATTCAGCTATTTCCCCAAGCAATATATAAATAACCGTGCAACCCCTTAATCTTCACGTCCCGTCCCTCCATACCCAGGCTCGGCAAACTAATCAAAGACGTCACTTCCCACCTTGTAGACTCTAAACTTATTTCTAAAGCACCCGCCCTAACCTATCGACGACAGCCCAACTTACGCTCCCTTCTATAGGGTGTATTCACTGGCGGCCATATCTGTGTGCGCTAATGCTGAGCACGTGCTGATGCCTAGCTTCCACAGTTCTTTTGCAACGTGCACCCCGCACCATCAAGATTGCCGGTCTTGGCAGCCTATTAATGTGAGTTCGTTCTGAGCATGCGCTCTTAAACAGTGACCTCAAATATGGCGGCCAGTGAATACGCCCTATACTCTGTTTCACCTTATGATGTACCGCAAGAAAGGCTACAGGCGCGAGCTCTTTCCTCTAGGGCACATCTCGGCAGCACAGGCTCTCGTGCATTAAGGACAGCTGCCAACGCTATGAGCTCACGCTTCTAGCCTTCGCTGCGGTACAACATAAGGTGAAACGGAGTATAGTGCGCAGCAACCGGTCCCCAAAATCTCCGACCCTGCTCCACGATACCACACCCGGCACGTCGGGCGGCGCCCCAAAATGCCTTACGTCCAAAAAAACCTGCCCTCTTACTAATCTGCTAATGAGAATCCCAGGCAATCACGCCTGTAAATCTTATCTGATATACATTATTTCCTGCGCACTAAGTCCAACCTTGTTATACTGGGTGTTTCAAGGAGCAGCCAGGCTCTTTAAATCGACAGCAAAATTCGGTTTCTTAACCCATCGCGCTACGACTTTATGCAGCGTTGGCCACAGATGGTGCTTTTTTTTTCTTTTTGTAAAATTTGCAAAGAGCGAACTTACTTGAGGAAAAAGTAACGAAAGAAAAAAGCTTAGCTCCTATGGAAACGCAGCGAAGCCACCGGTCTTCAAACAATACGGCGTCGTTTCGCACGGGAGACAAGAGATGGTGCAAGCGGTCGCGATGCCAACTGCCGCCAACGAACGAGCATACAGCGCCGAGAGCCGGCGTCTTTAGCAGATGATCTTTTTGAGGTCGATTTAAAGAGCCTGGCCGCTCCTTGAAACACCCAGTATATCGGCAAAACTGACCGCCGACTCCCCGAACGCGTCCGACAGCACCACCGACTTGTAACACTAGAAAGCGCGGGCGAACCAAAACGTTACCTCTCCACGCATGTATCAAAACATTTCTCCTCCATGAATCATTCTGAACTGAGCATGTAAGTATGAGTCAATAAATCGGGCTTTCGCACACACCCCTCGGGCAAAAAGGAAGAAAACAATAATTTTGAACCTAAAGGCGGAATTTCCTTCCGTTCTAAAACAAAAAGCTTTCTTTCGGCGATTAGACATTCTCCCTCCGCTCGGTTGAAAGAAAGTGGTTGTCCTGTGCTTGTCCTCTGTGTTTTATTCTTTCAATTTTATGTATTCATGTTCAACCCGCTCGCCTTCACCAGTCCTCTCCTCCTTCCCTCCTTTTTTCGCTCATGAATTTGGGTGGTCATGCGGTGCGCCCTAACCTTTCCCCTCGCCCGCAATTCCCCACTTATTGACTTACAGACCCCCGATCTTACTTTTCTGCTTTTCCTCCTCTCTCTCTGACTCCATGACGTCACATCTCTCACGTGTTTCCTCCGCCTTTTGAATATATTTTGATCTGTCGTCTCCCCTTTAGTATACGCGAAGAAGACCCTTTAGTCGAAACGAAGTTCCCCTCCTTTCCTTTGCCACTTCTCTTTCACCTTCATATCCCTACTGGTGTTTTCGAGAGAGGGAAGGCTGGGGACGAGGAGCCAGATGGAACGCTGGAGAGAGGAGGAGGTTTTCTCCTTTCCCACTGATCTCTATGACAATTGTTGGATCCCATTTGCCTGCTCCGCGAATGTGGCCACTGGCGGCCATCTTTTTGGTAGAGTTATATTACCTCCAGACTATAGCCAAGGCATAGCCAAGGTACAGCTGCTGCAGCCACTATCATCCATCAATGGCAGAGAGCGTTGCTGGCAGTTGTGGTGGCAGGCTGCCATCAAAGTGCGTGGGTGATATTTCGTGCTTGATTGAAATTGTTTGACGAAACATATTTTTGAAACCCGGCGTGAATGGTAGCGCGATCTTTGAGGACCTGGTGAAAGTTTCACGAAATTGCAGCACCGGGGAAAAGCAGCCCAGCACGCATCGAAAGTCGCATCGCAAGAAGCATCAAAAGAAGCATCGAAAGCAGACGCCGGTACGGAGTCTGCTTTCGATGCGAGCTGCGCTGCTTTCCCCCGGGTGCTGCGCTTTGTGGAGACTTTCGAGGCTACCGTTCACGCCGGGTTTCAAGAATCTGCTTCGTCGAACAACTTCAATCAAGCACGAAATATCCCCCACAGTACAGTGTACTAGATCCACGGCTATTTAATGGCAGCCTGCCGCCATTGCGCTCTCCGCCATATCACTATGATAGCTAGAGAAAATTATAACTCTACCAAAAAGATGGCCGACCTTGGCCGCATTCCCGTCCATAGGCTGAGCTGGTCAAACCCGATCCAGCAAATTCACGACTCCACCAAGACGGACGCCACCAAGCGGGAAAACCGCGAACCAGCCGGACCAGGTCGCTCAGCGCCACTGCCCGTCTCTGGTAGCTTTCGCTGGCACGTTGTCGGCGCGGCGGCGAACAATGTAATTTGACGAAGGTCCGAAGATTTCTTAAGTTTGCCTGAGTGTTCATTAGTGTAGTGAAGCCTCAGTAGATTGTTTCCTTCCATCACGTGTTTGAAAGCCCGTTTACTGCACAACACACGGTCGCGTGCTTTCGATTTTTGGGATGGGGAGGAATCACGGAAAAACGTTTTGATTTCTCGTCTGTCTCGAATCCCATTCAAAGTGACGACTACTTGGTAACTGATAAGTGGTTTCTTTATAAGGATGTAGAACAGTTGACTGAGGACGACAGACGACGTGTTTCACTGGAGGGAACACCAAATGTTTCACTCAAGTGAATGGGAAGGTTCGATAGCTGCTTTTCTTGAGTTTGGTTGTGTTCGATTAGCTTCAAGATTGAGCCACCCACGCTGGTCGGTGCGTTGGCTTTTTATCTTGGCTGCATTTCGCCGAAAAAGCCTTTGGACCACACTGAAGGAGTTGGGCTGATTTTGCAATTACTTGATTCAGGAAAACCTGCTCGCTGCCTATGAATAATGAGGGAAATTATCTGCTTTCAAAAGGTGGGGGACGCGTCTCGCAAAGTAAAAAGCTGTCACGGCGTTACGATCAATCGCGCCTCCACTATTTATATTATACCCCCGTCGAAGCTATAGCAGCAATATACGTCTACAATGCTCAGGTTGACCAGCCACAAAAAATGCTCCTTTTTTCCGTTCAGGATTCGAAGTCAAGTTCAATGCAGAGATGTTCTGCGTGAATCTTCGATGATGACTCTCTTCAGTTTGTCCGCAACCGGACAAACTGAAGACTTTTTTCAGTTTGTCCGTGCTACCGGCTAGAACCGTTTGACTAAGTTTAAGTAGTAGCTCTCTGTCTGCCAAATATACTTTTATTCAGCAGTTCACCTAATAGCTAGTCAACTAAGCTCATATTTCAACCCGAAGAATATACTAATATCGCTTTAGTGGGACATGGTACGTAACATAATACATAACCCGCTCGTTAAAATGACATCTCGATTGCTACTAAAACCTGAATTGAAATACGAGTATCAGCTTCTTAGTGGGGCGCCAGCGGTAACATGCTCCTTGGCTCAAGAGGCGCTGGCTTAATTTTCGTAACTTTCCTGCAGCCTGTGTTGTTAACCAAGCAGACGGCTGGAAAACGCGGATACGCACAAAAGCTCGATTTCGCGGACAGATTTGTCGCATGGTCGAGGCATGCGAGTTAGCTGAAAATTACTCTCGGTGGAACAATTCTGTAGTCATCGCCGCTTTCCTTAGATTATCAAAACTGATTAGAGTTTGTTGCCGTCTCTCCGAAGCCCATAGTTTCGGTTTTGAACGAAATCTCCGAAACGAAAGTTTGACATGAAAAGAACAAAGAACACAGGGAAAAAAAAGTATGCTCTGCAAGTTAATGTGCACCGGCTACACTTAACCGTCTCAGTTCAAATACGTATAAAATTGGGCATTAAACAAAATAAAATATGTTAAATTGAATGCGCCACCCGTTCAGCGGCCCGGCCCGGCCGGAGCCGACGCGACCTGGACTCAGCCGCCATGTTTGTTTGGTGGTGGCGCCCCCTATAGGTCGCTGGAGTCGCGAATAGACAGAGATCAGTGTCCTTTCCTCTCCAGCATTCCGCCTGCTTCCTCCCCCCCCCCCCCCCAGCCCTCCTTTCCATCGAAAACGTTTCTTAACCTGTAACTGAAGTTTTATGTTTGGATATCAAGACGTACACGTTTGAAACGCCAAAAGCATTGTTTCTTCCTTCGACAACCAAACCGTGTAACAACTACATCGCGCAGCGTGGGAAAATGCGCAAAGCTTTCTCTTTTTCCTTGATATAACAAGGAGTAAAGGTGGTGCTGACAGAGAACGCTGTGACAGCTGCTAGCCATACAACAAGTGTCTGGTGTTGTGTGGAAGACGACGTTAGGTCCAAGTGGATGTCACACTTGCCGCTCCAAATATCCAATCGCGCTGGATTGCTCTGAAGGCGCTTCGAGGTTCTAGGGATGTGTGTACCAGGGTTGGGCAGTATCGCGATACAAATGTATCGCGATAGTATTTCAGAAATACATTTCGTATCTGTATTTCTGTATCGCGATACATTTTTTTCACCAGTATCTGTATTCCTGTATCGAAATACATTTTGAATGCTCCGTTGTATCGCGATACAATCAGGGTGAAATGTATTTCGTTACATTTCTTGAGAAATACTCCCCCCCCCCCCCCACAAACAAAAAATACAAATCCAAACGCATTTTTTTTTACTTCTGAGGGCACCATGGTCAAGAAGATGCTGGGGCATTGTTACCATGCTGACCAAGGTTCCTTCCGATTCTCCAAACTATTTTTCTATGCGTCCTCTTCTCTCTTCTGAGAAGTGTTGCGTAGTCGGGGACTCGAACCAGGTGGCGAGCCAGGAGTGCAGTCAGAGCATCTTGTGCCGCAGGTCCTTAGGTAGGGGTTTCTTGAGTCATTGTTTGCTGGCATCCAAAGCCCGCTGCTAACCGTCTCTCTTGCCTTAGCGTACACAGTACACCCAGCCGGCAAAGCTGAGTCACAGTCCGTTGCAGCACAAGCCTGGCGGTAGTTGACTTGAAATAGTAGGATGACTCACGCAGTGAAGTTCAACACATATTCGAATGCGTCTGCGGCTGCGCCCGTAATATTGCACGGCTCAAGGGTACGTCATCAGCCGACGGGAAAGTGACCTGCTGCTCTGGTGATCCGAAACCCAGGAAGGTCAGACGTGGCCTCGCTGTGCTGACCCAGACTTCGTACACCTGCGACTCGTCTCGAGCGCGCTGTTTCTCGGAGAGCTCGCGCCTGTGCCAGCAATATCAGGTCGCAATCCACGAGGTCTTTATTTGGAGTATGCAAGACGAAACTTGAGGACTGCAATACAAGCGTCGGTGGCGGGGGTCGGCAGGAAAGACCTTCACAACAGGGATGCCACAGTATCGTTTTTTCAACCGTAACAGAACATAAGACATGTGTTCCTGGACGCTTCAGGTGGTCCACTATTCTTGAAAATTCCAAATGACACTGCCTGCACGATCTTCAACGAGGTAACCAACAACGAAAGTAGTCGTATTGTCCTTTCATATAGCAGCGTGGTAAAGTTTCATGTTCAAGGCCACAGCTACAGATAAAGAATACCAGTTCATTCCACCGTGACGTCATGTGATAAATGTTGACAGGGGCGTGGTGACGTTTTGATGGGATTTAGGATGACATAGAATTTATTTAGAAGTTGATGTCTTTTCGCATCCCTCGTCAGACAGACAAGATGTCAGGAAAGGGACCGCGGTCAGTCCTTGATGGAACGTTTTTTTGGGCCTATTGAAGACTGCTCGTCGTCCGAAATCACCCCCTCAAGGCAAAGTGCCAAACCTACGGGAAAGTAATTTCAGGATCAAAAACTTCCACTTCAAACTTCAAGCTTCATCTCATTCAGCGTCTCAAACAAATTTGAAAAATGTATTGCAGTATCAGTATTTCTGTATTTGTATTTCTGCCCTCCCTAAAATGTATTCCTGTATTTGTATTTCCAAATACTTTTTGCCTCCTTTTGAAATGTATTTCCGATACGTATCGCGATACACTTTTGCAGATATATTTCAGTATCAGTATTTTAGCTACTATTTTAATGTATCCCAGTATTTGTATTTCCAAATACATTTTAAAGTATTTCTGCCCAACCCTGGTGTGTACTTAAGAAAAACACCTATTTACGGTGGAAGAAAGGATATGTACAGTCAGCACGGAATGAAACCCGAACGCCTGAACGCTTGGCCATCGACACAGGCTGCTCCACCTTGAGGGCCCCTGAGAACTAATGAAAATGCGCCGGGGTGTGAGGGTGCGGGTCCTACTAGGATGTGCTTGACTTTCGCGCGGCGCGTCTGGGACTTCCAAGTTTCGCCGGTGGCGCGCTGTAAGCGCACGCCAGGTGTAGCGCAAGTATGCGTCGATGCACGAGCGACGTGCAACGTGCAGACCTTGGGAAGATCATGGCGGCACAGCGCAGCACTGAGCTGGATTTCAGACGCCATGAATTTCCCAGAATCGGCGCGCGGCACGTGCCTCGAGCATGTCTACAACAATGAATGGCGCCACTTTTGAACGCCAGGAGGAGAAGACACCATGGCCGTGACTCCGCTGGCGCGCGCGCAAGCAGCTGACTCAGGGTGTCTAGCAAAATATTATCTTGAAATTCCCTGACTTTTCCAGGTTTTCCCTGACAATTTCAGGTGAAATTCCCTGACCACTGTAGAGGCGTCCGCGCCCGCACAGGTGTGGCCCAGGAAGCATGAAGTGAGGTACTGCGCCTTCAACAGTGCCATTGGTAGTGTCGTCCCAATATTCGACAAGCACATCCATCTGTTGCTTCTGAGTCACTTTGTTGAGAGACTCGTCAAACGAAACAACTACGAAATGCACACTGGCGAGGCTTGATAGCAGCTTATTCCGAAAGTAGGGCACAATACCATGGCAGACGGTATATCCTACCTTGTCCTTCGCTAACTGAAGTTTTGCAGCGACTTCCCACGCGGGAAACATGAGAGGGACGACTGAGGCCGATGCTGCTGTAGAACAAAGGGATCCGTGAATCGCTATCGAGTTTAAGCACCAAATTATTTCGGCCTTTGTCACAGCGCTCTTCAGTAGAAAGCCGCTCATCAACGTCTTCACACTTGTTGTGGTGGCTGCAGGCTCCTCAGGGGCACATGTGCGGTCTCCGCTACATCCGGCCGAAACGTTCGTTGCTGCCGTAAAAAATGACAGAAGTCCAGATTGGGAACGGATTGACTGCGACTTCAAAGCAGCAAGGTGCTTTTTGCTCGATGCGTGACTGGAAACTGCCGTGTTTCCCATGTTGCTCAAAGAAAACATTTTGCGGCACATTGAGCACTGAGCACTGTGAGGATCACTTTGCACGGGCTTAATCCAACTTGCATATTCCGATATATTCGGATTCGTCCAGTCCGGATTAAACAAGCACTTTCTTGCCGCCGACATCGTCAACGAAGAGGCCACTTCCGGAAACACGACGCTCAACGACACACGTCAATAACCGAATGTATGGCCGCATGGCCGCCAGATGCGCACCACTGTGACGCGCACTTTCGGATACTTTCGGATCGGATTGGATTGAATTGCGGTCTGCGGCTTTCCCATTTGTTACTAAATCTAGTGGCTTTAACTGGATTTAGCCTAGTGTCGTGCCCTTAATCCAATCCAATCCAATGCATGGCTTGGACTGAATTTGTCGGCTGTTCCCTGTGCATCGGGTAGCACACACTACATCGGGTGAGCAGAGCCCGCGTTCCGCTCTAAGCAGTATTGCCTATTTTTCTGCCCCCCAGTCGTCGAGCCTTTGCTCAGGGAAGTCGATGGCGTTTCCGGCTCATTTTCCCTGACTGGGCTCGCTTTTTGACAATTTCCCTGACAATTCCCTGATTTTTCCCGGACAATTAAAATTTCCCTGACAATTCCCGGTTTTCCCGGTTTTCCCGGTCGCTAGACACCCTGCTTGCTGCTGCTCCTTATGCTGTACCGCAGCGAAGGCCAGAAGCGCGAGCTTGTAGCGTTGGCAGCTGGCCTCAATGCACGAGAGCTTGTTCCGCCGAGATCTGCCCCAGAACAAGGAGCTCGCGCTTGTGGCCTTTCCTGCGGTACATAAGGTGAAATAGAGTATAGACGCTTTGCAGCAGCTGTGCATGGGCGCCGCCATAAGGGACCTTCAGTTTTTGTTCCCTCTTATTACGTTCGCTTCACGTCATCGTCGCCACAGCGGGACAGGTTATTGCGACTTTAGGTGCTACTGTGTCCTCCTCCCCAGCATAGGCCCCTGGTGGCAGGCTCATAAGCGCCCGCTTCGAGTGGCTCGGCATTTTCGGCAAAACCGGGGAAGGTCGGCTATGGCGGCTCAATCTGACGCGTGTGCAAAGCGTCTATAGAATCGACCTTCTCGCGCCGAGCGCAAGCCGCAGGTTTCGACCAGGCGACAGTGCGGCGACACAAAAGCACTCCGAGTGACGGCGCTTACAGCGCGCCACCGACGAAACGCGGAAGTCCCAGACGCGCCACGCGAGGGTCGGGCACATCTTAGTAGAACCCGCACCCTCGCACCCCGGCGTATTTTCATTAGTTCTCAGTGGCCCTGCATGTGGAGCAGCCTGGCGTCGATTGCCACGCGTTCCGGCGTTCGGGTTTATTCCGTGCTGACTGTACATACATACTATATGGTTGTGCTACCCGTACTTGTACACATTTAATGAATTTGATAGTGGGAAGTTACCTATAAAGTGAAGATATTTATATGTATTTTTTAACTCTTCAGTATTAAGACAATATACCAGCTGCTCGAGCCCGACACCTGTTCAATACTTTGAAAACCTTTTTTCGTAAAAAAATTTGACTCGAATTTATTTCTCTATTGTGAAATATGGCCTATTTTGATCATATACTTGTTTCTAAAAACAAGCACTGATTTCTATATGCTGCGTATTATCGTACCAGTAACACAGATATAAATTAGCTCCTTCAGAAACTGTGTAACTTAGAAAACTTAAATGATAAATGGACCTTGAACCTGCTAACCCCCCTCACTTCCTTCAGTCCGCCTCCCGTCGTTTGAAGCCATCTAGATTTTCGTTTTAAAACTGCGTTGCATAGAGTATGGTGAAACGCTATCTAGACGTTGTGCTTCAAAACAGGCACTCCATAGAATACTTTGTAGTTACCATAGCAGCCGTCCTCAAAACGGTGGCGCGTCGAACGACGGGAGGAGAGCAGTGGGGCCAAAGGGGCGGGTGCTGCTCGTAGAAGCAGAGTCTATGGGCAGGTTCTGTAACTGAGCTCATCTTCACTCCTTCTCACCCTATAGGATGAACTAGAGCCCGAAGGCTAGCGGGCGGAGAACTATCTTAGAAAAGCTCGCATCCGCACGGCAAAACAGTGCGCGAGATAAATTCAAATACGCAAAGTACGAACAGCACTTATATTACGCATATATAGTTCTCTGTAGTGATAGCGCGCTATTTTATATTGGTGAAGTAAAAGTGCATGGTATTTAGTTTCATAAACATTCATGCTATATTTCGTAAACATGTCAACTGTTTGGAGAAGTTGGAGGGCGCGCAGGCAACGCTGGCATAAAGTCGTTTCGCCTTAGCCATAACAATCCAATTTAATCTTTGTGTACCTACTCGACTTTCCGCACGTAGTCTGTACATACTCTCCCCAGTTGAACACTCGATCCGACCCATCTTCATTTCTTAATGGCCACTGGTTCTGATCCCAGGCTCTCTTTGCCACAACGCTTTAGTCGCGAGGACTCCACAAGCAGACAAAAATTCGCTTCCGCATGACGCGTCTTGGTGCACTGATACGTACGACCGAGCAAATATACCACATGATTTTTGACAGGCTCGTGACTGGACTCAGTGGCCTGTAGCATTAGGCTTTAGTCCATCGTAGGACGAGACGGAGTATAGTAACGTTGGCCATGACCTGACATCGTGATGTCACGGCGCGTAATACAATTATGTCACGTGACGCCATGACGTCACATGATGCTGTGGTTATTTTGCAACGGGATCGTGTGTGGTTTGCGTGCAGCAGAGTGGTAAGCGCCTTGGCTGTCGGCGCAGTTCATTTGCGGGACACAGAAAGAACCTGAGAATTCTTTCCCCGTAAGTTTCTGACGCGCTAATTGTGACCTTTTAAACGAACCCACGTTGTGTTTTGTGTTGTTTGGAGAGAAAAAAGTGAAAGCCGTTTACAACTCCCTGTAACGCCGAATTAGAGCGCAGCTCTTGAGGAGGAAGGAGGGAAGGGTACGGAGGGGCAAGTGACCTCGGGGGGGGGGGGGTAACGTGACGTCACTGATGACGTCATCAATGATGATGACGATGACGATGCGGATGCCGATGACGTCATCAGTGACGTCACTGATGACGTCATCAGTGATGATGACGATGACGATGCGGATGCCGATGACATCATCAGTGACGTCACTGATGACGTCATCGGCATCGTCATCGTCATCATCATCCCGTGACCCTCGGGGGGTCACGTGACCAGGGGGTCACGTGACCTGGGGGCCACGTCACTGATGACGTCATCGGCATCCGCATCGTCATCGTCGTCATCATCACGTGACCTGGTGGTTGACTAACGATATCACCGATGCTGATGTCTTGGATTACTTCCCAAATTTTCACCTTTGTCGTAAAAATCGTAAAGGAGAACGAGGTGGAGGAGTTCTCATTGTTGTCAGCGAAATAACCTCGTGCGCTGTCATCAACATTACGTCCGATCTTAAAATATTATGGCTAATCTGGTCGTGCTGTCCTCCAATCAGAACTACTTGGCGTCTGCTATAGACAACCTCAGAATTATTCCGATTTTCACATGTTTACGGGTGCGCTAAACCATCTTACGAACGAACACCCTAACGCACATATCCTCCTTTTTGGGGACTTCAATTTCTTCGACTACTGATTGAACTAACCGAACACCTTAATCAAGGGAATTCATCGGAACTTGTCTCAACCTCCACGCGCGTAGAACGAGATTCTGCAAACGTTTTAAATTTGAAAGATACTAACCAGCCATCTGGAGAGCCTCCGTCTTCCATTACTTACCTCTGAGAAATTAGCGACCATAAAGCGCACTCATGTAAGTTTTGAGTGCACCCCGGCAACATGTCAGGCCTACAAGACAACAATTCGGCTTAGCTCTCTAAGGAACTGGCGAAGCGATAACGGCAGAGTTGAACAGATTATTTCCATATTTCTGGAACGACCTTTCATGAACTGAACTAGTCTGGTAAAGAGCTGGCGTTCTTTAAAGACTAAATAACTGAACTGACAAATACATTCCCAAAATCAATTTCCGCGTCAGTCCGCCAAAAACCATGGTTCATCAGAACTTGGAAAAAAAAAACTAGAAAGTTAAAAGGTTTATTTTTCGTCAGCAAAGCTACGAGCCGAGGCCTTTATGCGTGGGATCAATACTGCGCAGCAGAAGAGTGTTATCTAACTGCAATTCGAAATGTAAAACTATATTTTTGTTGTTGTTTTGAACTGCCTCATATATCTTGAAACCCTAAATCCGGAAGCTTTGGCAAGGGTAACAAACCCGCAGCTGATGCACAAAGTTACCCTCAGCAGTGATTTAGGAGAAATTTTCAACGGAACTCTGGAATGTGCACAACAAATTTAATGATGCATCATAATCTGTTCGCACTAGAGAGCCTGAATTTCAACTTCCTCTAGAGCCTTCTGCTATACAGTCCGCAATGCTCACCATCACATTCATATCTACGACATTTCATATAAAATCTAAAACATGAAACTGCCATCGTCAACCGGTGCCGATGAAATTAATTCAAAATTTCTTAAAAATACTGAGCTCATTTCGGCCATCTACTTGTCTTTACTGTATTCTTAGTCAATTTCACTACAGGCGTCATCCCAGCTGACTGGAAAACGGGAAAGGTAGTTCCAATGTACAAATCAGCTAGAAAATGGGCATGGTCGTTCCAATGTACAAATCAGCTAGCAAAGATCCCCTATTCAATTATCGTCCAAACTCTCTCTAATAAGCGTGCCTCGCAAAATAATGAATCGTGGAATCTATTCTCAAATGATGCATTTCTTAGACTCGAATAATTTGTTCAATAAGTCCCCGCAAGCGTTTTGTAGGGTTATCTTTGCGAATGTCTAGCTGGCCATCTCTCTTCATGACCTGCATTCCAGCCTAGACTCCGATATTCAGACGGACGCCAGTTCCTTTAGACTTGCTAAAAGCTTTTTGGCAAAAGTACCTCACAAGCTCTTGAATTACTAAATACACGTACAGTCAAATTTAGACACCGACATCTTCGATTCGAATTTGAGCAGCCCGCCCCCAATCTAGTTTTTATGAACAACCTCACCTCGAATTCCCTTCCAGTAACATCAGGTGTCCCGCAAGGATCCTTTCTTGGTCCGCTTCTCTTCCTGATATATTAATACCTTCCATACATCCGTATGCTG
>JAZHYW010043069.1:0-19649 GCA_037355805.1 Ixodes ricinus
CCGACCTTCGAGAGGAAATCTTTTAAGCATATCACGACCACTCGACATCCGGACACCTTGGCTACAGCCGGACACTGGCCCGTATTCGTGAAAAGTATTACTTGCCCAAGCTCCCCGAAGCCGTCCACCTCTATTGACCCCGTAAGTGATGACGTCACAACATGGCGTATGGGTCCAAACAAACCGTTGCTAGGGACGTTGCTATGGACTAATGCATGGAGACTCCACATGAGGCTAGATTTTTGCTTACAAGTAAGTAAATAATTTTTGTAAGCAACCTAATTTCTTGATATCTAATTATGAAGATGTTCTTGTCGTCTCAGTGTCATATTGCAACAATGAAAGCCATTTCTGAAGTCTTACACTCCGCTTTGCTTTGGTAGCAGACGACACGATAGATTTGCTGGCCTCTGTTGCAGCGGGCGTCTTCATTGAAATGCGTCGGTAAACAAGCGACAAAAACAAGTGGATTGCCGTGGCCGTAGAGGCCTCCGCAATGTGCGTTTTTTTTTCCTGTGAACAACCCAGCTTAGTTACGAGGGGTGAAAATGCAGTAAAATCAAACCACGTCACGCAGATCATTTACGACGACGACCTGAAGTGCATTACCGGCGTAGTGCAGGCCACCATGAGAAACAAATCGTACACCGTCGAGGTAAGTCGTTTGTTATTAATATTTTATTATTGTGGTTGTCAGGTTATTAAAGAATTGGATGTCTATCGCGATTTCGCAGTATTTTGCTTTTTTTTTCGCTGTGGCTAGCGTTACGTCCGGACGGAGAACTTTTTTTTTCCCCCTTGGTATACATCAAATTCCGTGGATGTGCTCTTTTGGTGAAGATCTTCATCGAACCCGCGATGCGAGTACAGTCTGTAATAGACTCACCTTATGTTTTTTATCCAGTTCTTTCGCGCTTTGGGGTCTTGCGGAAATCTGAAGAAACTGCAAGAATCTCTCTCACGCGATGGTTACAACCAGGTATACGAAGCACCCTCGCATAGCGCGAGTCCGCAAACAAAATTTGGGATCTCAACCGTTCGCCTGAAGTGCTTTTCTCGCGGGTGCAATGCGATCTTTTAGCAGACTATCATCTCGATCGACGCCCGGACTTTCGATAAACCATATTTTGCATCGCACCCCACTATGAATTCTTATAAGTGTATGAAACTCATTATATTTCAAACAAATGCGATGTCAGAATATCGTCTTTATTCACACGATGCAAACGACGGCCCCACTTGGCCGGCCGGCGTGCGGCAGACGGCATACTTCTTGCATTCGTCGTCTGCTGCAGGCATCTTGAGGACCGGAAGTTGCAGTCGTAAATATTTCAGAAACGAGCGATTACCGGCACACTTCTGTCGAAACATATATGACATTCAAGCTTTCTATATCTGTGATTTTTAGAAGTTTAAATCCTACTCCTGATTTTTGAATGGTCGGGTTTTCGTAGCGAAACCGAGCCACATGTATTCGTCCATAACAACGACCCTAGCAACGGTTTGTTTGGACCCATGACGTCACACTTACGGAGTCAGAGGTGGCGCTACTGTCGCGCTATCATCATCATCAAAGCGGGGATAGAAGCACGGCCGCCCCATAGGCTTTCCACGTTCGCGCGCGAGACGGCGTAGATTCTTGCGTTTATTTTGTCGCATAGTGTCGGTGAAAAAACAATTATAGCGGAAAATGGTGCGGTACCGTCCGGTGCTTCAGTGAAGATCGAATTGTGTTACCAGTGTACGATCTAAATTTAAATAATCGCTCGTGGGAATGCGTCGTCTGCTCTAGGCAGACGTTGGGAAGCATGGATCACCACGACGGATGCCTGTCTCCGGGTGATCTGCTCTATTTATGTTATATATATATATATATATATATATATATATATATATATATATATATATATATATATATATATTTTTTTAATATATCTATCGGTTTACCAGCGTGGGAGTTCTCCAAAACATTAAATTCCGACCCGGATAACATAATAAAGGTACTGTGGGCTGTGAAATTGCAGGTTCGATGGATTTTTTTAACTTTTAGCTTTTGCAGTAATATAAATGTTTAACATGAAGAGAAGTCAGTGCTGTATCGAAAATTGCCGTGCTATTAAGTTCCTCTGCAGTCAATGTTTCCCTTTACTGTGCCACGGTGTGGGTAAGTTTTTCGGAGTCGGAACAATTCTACTACGTTGCGATGAGGAGAGAGTGCCTCTTCTAGTTACGATCCGCAAACTGCACATTGGCAGCACAACTGAAACAAGTGAAACAGACTGTTCTAATATATCTGCCGCGAGTGTAATGAACAAGTGTAACCGAGTAACCCAGCAACGTTTATTAAATTATCTTCTCTGTAGTCTGGGTTCACCCGCTTCAATCTTCTTGGTGAGTGCCGCGGATATCAATAGGCTAATATTATAAGTTTCTGGCTAATTAATCTTCTATTCAAACACAGTAAACTCTGCAACTCCCGCAAACAACCCGCATCACGACACAGACAGCATCGGCCGCAGCGACACTCTTTTACTGATGAGGGCTAGCGACCTTCACGAGACTTTTCGATCACCCTCCGCCCTCACCTAACGCATATCGGGACTGGGCAGTTCATCGATTAATCTCTAGATTATTCCAGTAATGCTCTGATTGCGATTTTTGTTTTTGCCGTTTAATCGGAATCTTGTGCTGGAAAAAGTCAGCAAAAAGTAAAAGATGTCTGTTCTAATATTTTTGACGTCTTTGTCTTTTATGACACAGGCTTGCACGGTAAACCACTTCAACGTGCTTGTGATTGTCACCGAGGGTGATTATACTGTTCAAATAATAACTTAAAAATTACTTCACATTAAAAGGCTTCCCGTGTTCATATTTAGGCGTCACAACGAGAAGTTTAAAATTAGAATGCAGTGTGCCATTTATGACGTAGTAAAAATAGTAAAAAATGTGTCGTTTTAACTTCTTTCATGCAATATGACCGGCGAAAAATCAACGAACGGATTTATCGGTTGGTTAGTCTATTAAAGGGTAGCGATCAGTCGGGTTAATTTTCTAATCAAACCACAGCTCCAATGAGCATTCAATGTTTTATGAAAGCTATTGCTCGTGCGAGAAAACAGAAATACGTGGGACAAGCGGTTGTATACGAACCAACACACTAAGAATACGGAAGCTTCCGACTTAATAATAATCGCTTTGCTGTATTTTCACGCATGTGAAACGATACAACACAACCTTTATTAAGAAGAAGCGACAATTAAAACATCAAACATTTAATAAGGAGGGTCAAGCTCAGCCAGAAACGGGCTTGTGTCGTCGATGTCCACACTTCTGAACGTGCGCCCGTAGCAGACGACGCACGGCGGTATCCCCGCTTTCGCAAGTTTCCAATTTCGGCCGCACGGTGGCGACACGGTCCGATCTCGAGGCGAATACCCGATCATGCCACGAGTGTCAGCGACGCAAGAAACCGCGGACGAAACCGCTAGGTCTCCTGCACCAATTCCTCCACCAACCTCATCGTTCCAGCAGATCGGAATGGATCTACTTAGTCCTTTTCCGCCGTCGACCCTTGGAAACCGTTGGACAATCGTAGTCACTGATTATCTAACACGATACGCCGAGACGAAAGCCCTTCCTTCAGGGACTGCTGTGGAAGTCGCCAAGTTTTTCATTGAGTCCATCGTCCTTTGGCACGGCGCTCCCGAAGTTCGAATTACAGATCGCGGGTCATCGTTCATGGCACAGCTGAAGCAAGAGATCCTCCCTCTCAGCCACACCAACCACCGGCAAACCACAGCGTACCATCCTCAGACTAATGGGCTGAAGGAACGCCTAAACAAGACCATCGCCGATATGGTGTCAATGTACGTCGACGTGGAACACAAGACGTGGGACGATGTTCTGCCATATGTCACGTTCGCCTACAACACAGCGGTTCAAGAGACCACTGGTGTTACACCATTCCAGCATGGTCGCAAGGCGACAATATGTGCTTGATGCCATGCTATCTCACGAGTCGGTTGGCGACGGAAGTGACGAAAGCCCAGGTGGTTGCACAACGAGCAGAAGTCCGCCAGCTGGCCCGAGTCCGGATTCAAGATCAACAACGTGCCGACGCTACCCGGTACAACCTTCGTCAGATCGCCGTTCGCTTCAAGCCCGGAGACCGTGTGTAGGTCTGGACCCCGATATGACGGCGCGGTCTAAGCGAGAAACTCCTGACGCGCTACTTCGGACCCTACAAAGTGCTTCGCCGACTCGGGGATCTGAACAACGGGGTGATGCCCGACGGAACACGGACTTCATCACGCCGCCCTCCACGACCATAAGTCGTCCACGTCGTGCGCCTTAAGCCGTACCACGAGCGATGCGACTGTGAAGTTTGTTTTGTACTACAATCGATAGTACTACGTTTTGCAAGCCTCTGTGTTTTGCCATTATTTTGGTGTGTTTTTCTGGTTCAGTTCCCGACAAGTTGCATCGAGACGATGCTCTTCTTAAAGTGGGGAGTAATGCCATGCGCGTCATCGAGTCAGCGTGTGCGCGGCCGAATGGTTACAGCGCTTGACTGTCGTGCGGAACGTCTAGGTTCGATTCCAATCAGTGGAATGTTCTTTTATTTATTATTTCAACTTGGCTTTCTCGTAAGTTCGAGAGCATTATCATCTGATCTAGTTCCGAATGTTCTGTTCCAGAAGCCCACGCGTGTACATAAGGGGCTCCGCGTGGCTATACGGAGTCAGTCTCGCCCCTGCGCTCGATCCTGCTGTTACGCCGACTTCGACGTTCGCGACGCTCTTTTGTTATCTTCGGTCTCCTCTTTGTTTTGGGCACAAGTTCGCCCCATTAAACATTTAGTTTCTTCAGTTATTCGCCGCCTCATCATTTGTCATTCGTGACACCATATAGAAACAAAAAGATGGTCAAAGTGCAGGCGAGCTGGTGTAGATCATACATAGTGGAACTGAGACTGAGGTATGCAAGGAAAACTTCGAGGACGAGAAAAAGGGGACTAGACACCGTCTAAACAGCTAAAGATTTTTATTCCGTGCCCTCTTGTTCCAGTTGTTACAGTCTTTGCGGTTTATGGGAAGCTTGGCACATCGAGGATGTATATATAAAGGAGGGCACGGAATAAAAATCTTTAGCTGTGTTTGAGACGGTGTCTAGTCCCTTTTTTCTCGTCCTCGAAGTTTTCCTTGCATACCTCAGTCTCAGGTTCCACTATGTATGATATAGAAACAGTTTTTGACATGATGCGTGGCTTTTTGATTTGTCTATTCTTGTTACAAATTGTTTTGCTAGTGTGCTTGTGGGGCTTCACCCTCATTTGAAGTTTTAAATTACAATGAATATCACAAATTCGCCTACTTTACGTTGCTTTTTAAAAAATGTAAACACAAATAAAAACATATTATTGAGATCGTAGAGGCGTACAATGCCGGTAAGGTTGGTGTATTGCAGTCAAATGAGCGCATATTTCACACGATTACGGCTCAAATAGAGGACAAACAACCAAAATATTACATCTCTAGATTGTTGTCTTTTGTAATCGACTAATATATCTAAAAGAATTTAAAAAAGAAAAAAATGACAACAATGGGGTTTTTGAGAGAATCGACTTCAAACTTTCAACATTTGTTATTTCTCACAACGTTTACGTGAAAGTGGCAGAGCGGCTAGTCAAAAAATTTAATGGTAATATTATATCTATAATGGGCTTGCTTTAGGCTTTCTATATAGCTAAAGAACGAAAATTTACCTTAAGTACAGACAAAGTAAGGACCTGTCAAATTTGACCAAAACTCGACCTGAGCGACGAGTTTGACATTCTCTTAGAAAAAACGAAAACTCCTGAAACATATTTATACATCAAGGTATATGTATAGTACCCATTAAATGAGGAGGAAAAGTTAAGATTGTGTAGAAGAAACAGTTGCGGCAGCAGAGGGTGTCAAACAGGCGACCTGCGACGGCAGGCAAAATACTAGTTTCTGCCACTGTGCCATCTACGCTTCCGTAACCCGAGAACGAAAACTCAGGCCACGTGCCGTTTGCGCCCTCCTTCATTTGAGAGATGCCCGCAGAAACCACCCATATATACATACACATTTTAACCATGACACACACACAGTGATACCTTTGGTTTAGACGAAAAGCTTCTGACCTAACTCAAGAGGTCACAAAAAGGCTCGAGGTACACTCTGAGTACTTCTTATGAGTTGTGACTGCGAAAGCAAGCATGCCAGCTCCTCCGCTCCCTTATTTCGTCTGCTGTGTACTTTTCGCCGCCGGTCAGACACTCCGTGTTAGCGGCGCGCTGATGGACACGCAGCACCACGGGGTGAGCGGTCGTTGAAACTGACGTGCAGCGGCCAATGGGAGCCTCTTCGACGCGCGCCAGCCAATGGGATCGAAGCCAAAAATCCAGCAGCTTCACTTCACTCCTTTGGTATCGGGGAATTTAGGTGCCGTTGGCTAGGCTTTTCGCGTGGTTTCATAGCTGGGAGCTGGCGTTACTTGGAGAAAGGATTTAAGGTGCCGTTTGGCGCCGCTCGCTCCACGAGACAGTTAACGCTTACGCATTAAAAATAAACATATAAAAGCGCCATAATTACGACAAGGACAAAGAAAGGTGGATACAACACAAGGCGCACTCGCAATTGACGTTTATTTAAGAAAAACACACATCATATAAGCTAAAAGTCACCGGATCTAGAAAGTTGCGCCATTGCCTTCTCACCTGCTAGCCGGACACAAACAAATACCAAAAATATAGACGACAAAACCTCTCGAGGTGACTTGCGCTCATCGCTGTTGGTTGCCATGGTGATCGCCATTTTGAGCCATTTGAAAGCATCGAATCTTCGAAAGGGTCGTTAAAACCAGTCGCACCAAGATCGCTATGGAGCATCATCGTACTGAAAGAGGTTCCTCGGCCCATGTGAGCGTCTTTGGCACTGTGCATGCAATTAACTTATTACTCATGCTTATTTCAAGATCTCGTTATATTATCTTGCTCTTTCTGCGTGAGCTTCAAGATAGTAAAATTATTTTCCGATGCCCCCAAACACTGACGCCGCGTGTGATGACGTACATCTTCGTACCACCATGACACGCAACGTCAGTGCTTGGAGGCATTGACAAATAACTTTACTGTCTTGAAACATGCAAGAAGAGCAACACAATTGTAAGAGATCTGGGGAGATAAGCATGAGTGATAAGTTTATTGCATGCGCAATGCCAAAGACGCTCATAATGGCCGAGCAACGCTTTCAGTACAATTATGCTCCATAGCGATCTTGGTGCGACTGATTTTAACGACCCTGTCGAAGCTTCGAGGCTTTGAAAGGGGTGAAAATGTTGATCACCGTGACAACCGAAAGCGATGAGCCAACCACCGTGAGAGGTTTTGTCGTCTGTGTGTTGGGATTTGTTTGTGTCTATCTAGCAGGTGGGAAGGCAATGGCGCTACGTTCTCAGATCCAGTGACTTTAATATAAGCCACTGTAGAACGCTTATTCGACACAACGATCGATGAAACCCCATAATAAAATCAAACTCTTTCCTGAGAGGGCAAGGGAGGGCTCGCTGAAGCACTCATTTTCTTCTGCCAGTAATCTTGAATGCCTCGTGAATTTCTCGGCACACTTTTTCTTTATATTTCGCTAGAATGTTAACATTATGCATGACTGGTGAGCATGGGCAACGGCTACAATGGATGGCGAGATTACTAGAAGGGCTTGCTGTCACTTTTCCCTTCTGAGACAAATATTGAAGCGAGTCGGCCAACAAAAATGTTCTACCCGAGCTGTGACAAAACACAAACACACACACACACGCACACACACACGCTGATTGATAGAACTGACGCTGAAAGGCTAAAATACACATTTGGGTGGGCCTCGCACTCGAATTTTAGTAAACAGAGAAGAACATCAGATGGACAACCGAAACATCTGCAACTAACGGACAACCCAAACGTTGCAAAACTAGAGTTGCAAACATTTTACTTGAAGCACTGCCAAGCTGCAAAGAGGCCTGGCTGAGACAAGTTGCTATTCTTTTTATCTGGATTGTCTCTCTTACAACTTTCTTCATGTTATAAACCTCTTGGTGTACTATTTCTGTTCCCGACCAGTGTGCACTATAACTGATTGGCATTCGTCCATGTGTTTAGCTAATTACGAATTTGCAGCATTATTCTTTACGTTTCTTTTGCGTTCTGTCAACCTGTCCATAATACACCTTGAAGTTTGTCCTACGTACTTAAATCCACAAGCCTAAGGTATCCCATAGACCATCCCATTTTCACGGGGGACCGACCTCTCACGACGGGCTTTCTTGCATCCCATCACACCTGACTGAAATGGCGTGGAGTCTACCTGACTTAAAATCTGAACTGAAAACGGTGTCCACTCCGGAACTGTCTTGCAGTTGCTTTCAGATTATGATATATTCTATGATAATACGGGATAACCGCAAAGCTGTTCTTTGATTTCTGTTCTCCTTCACTTTTGTGCGCGATTCTTGAAGACATAATCGTCTTTTGATGAACTGGTCTTCACAACCGGCGTTGTTCAATCTTTTTCACTGTGTTTCCAACGATTGAGTCACACCATGAATACAAGGCCTGCCTAGTGGATTCCTGGCTACTGATTCAACTCTCCCAGGTTTCACAGTTTTTGAATGGCAACTTTTTTGAAAGCACTGGCTTTGAACTTTGTCATACTCCGAGCACAACCCATCTTCGGTATTAACAAGTATAAAAACTGAAGGGCTCCATTGTTGGGCCTTTGCACCGTGAACATGAAGCTCAGGTGCTGCTGACTCTAATCAACATTTCTAGGCTGTTCGAAAGAACTTTGCGAAAAGAGCAAATCACTATGTCATCAACATATATTTTAATCAATACATGCATCTGACGACTCTTACAAACTATCAGACACAGCACAATCCAAGAAGTTCAGGTAATTTTCAGCTAACGGCGGTGCAACAGGCGGTTCACATATGCACATCCCTCTTATTGTATATACTTTTTCCTTCATATTCTACGAACTGTCTAAACCAAAAATATCACTCTGTGTGTGCGTCATGGTTCAAATCCAATATATATAGATATAACCTAACAGTAATATTACAATATCACTACAGCTGCACTTGTCAATCTTATCTAACTCCCATATCATATATATATATATATATATATATACAGGATAACTTATCAGCTGAGTTAGAGGCCTTGTCTGTCACTGTTACTTTCTCTTCCGCTTAAGCGATATTTTCCTCCTGCCCGAGTCTCGGGTTAAAAGGCATCATGGTAGACGTCTCACACTGACAGTCCACGCCTGCGCACCGGCAGTAATTTCATATATTGGTGGTGTTAAATTTATGCGAAACCCTTTTCAGGCCAGGGAGAGTGGCACCCGAGTGCAAATCAGGCACCACGCTGCTTGCAAAAATGATTTGTAGGAGACTATATTTGTAGGGACTGCCTCTTTGTGAGGCGATGCAACGATTTTCGTACTCTGCGCAAATCCCGCTTAGAACGAAGGTTCCTGACGTCAATTACCATTGAAACAGCCGTTCGGTTTTCACCCCACGCAATCGAAGTCACAGAAACAATGAAAGAAAAACGAGCAGCGTTCACCCCTCAACTGGCAGCCAAAACGAGCGGCCGCGGATACATGGAGCCGATTGTTGTGTACCAGAGAAGGGTTGGTACCAGATCCCCTTCACATGTGGTAGGGTATACTTGGACAAAGAGGAAGGTGCGTGAACGTGAGGGCGAAGGAGCATTCCCTTGCTCTCCGCTTTTCCGCAAGCTATAGCCACTTAGCTGTACATTGCAGTATGGTGCGGCTGCGTGCCTTTGTTCATTGATTTGACGATCCTGGCGCGTAACAAAAGTAAGACCGCCAGAGAGATTGAAGAGGCCTTTATTTTATCAAAAGGGAAGGAATGTGTTAAGGCTCTGTTATGCTCGACGTACCGCGTGCGCGCGTGCGAGCGCGTCACAGCGACGTCACGTCGGCGAAAACCCGACGCTCTATACTCCGGCGTCTTAGCGTAACCGACGCGACCGGCGGCGTTCGACGCAGGCTGACCGCCTCGACGCCAAAATCGAGCATGCCGTATAGACTCTATTGCTGTCTTACCTGGCATCAGGAGAATGCAGGGATTGGTGTTTCACGCGCCGCACGTGCTGGCCTCAGCAGTAGTAACTTTTCCAAAGCAAAACCTAAACACAAATGGCATCTTGCACGCGCGTTCGTCAATGCTTTCTTTTGGTTATTTACTTCGAATATTTTATACAGGAAAGGCGTGCGCGTGTGGCGCGTGGTACACCAATCCCTGCATTCTCCTTGATGCTTGGTAAGACAGCAAATGGTCTATTCCGCGCCGGCCGCGCCAGCGACGTCGGACCAGGATGCATCACGCGCTGGCTCCCGCGGCCCTCGCGCGGGAAGCGCGGCGCCTACGAGAAATAGCAGACGACGGGAGCACCACTCCGTGTGGCTCCACGTTTGAAGAATCGCACTCGGTCGTCGAGAAGCTGATGGAGCACTCGTCCTCACCCGTGTGTCTACGACACGAGGAAGCTTGAGTACCGTAGACCGTGCGCTTGTCAAAGATATACCGTATGTACATTGACCGCCTACGCTTGCGGAGCAGGCGGTGCACCAACAGTGCAAGCGCGAGTTTTCGCCTTGCAAGGTACGTCCATCGCTCGAACTTGGCCCTCAAGAAGCGCGAGAATTTTCGTCTGCCATTCGAAACGAAAAGGAACCGGAAGTGGCGCACTCTCGCAGGAAACGTGCCTCGTAGTCAGATTCTGCGCATGCGCTGCACCGGCGGCCCACCGACGCGCGCCGCGGGAGCCGCCAGAGTATAAAGAGGGCGAATTTTTGACGCACGCAGCGTGACTGACGTGCGTAGCCGACTTCGGACAGCGCCGCGTGCGCGCGCGTTACGTCGGAGTATAACAGAGCCTTTAGCTCACCGTTGGTGCACTTAAGGGTTGAAGAAGTCCTCTTTATCAAGCACAGTGGCAAGCACGTGTGAAAGAGATATGACGTAGTGAAAGTCTTGTTTATCGGGTTGTATTTTTGTGTCTTGTTTTGTGTTCTTTCCTCTCTGCTCCCGGTGATTATTTTCTGGTTCGCTTGAAAATTAAACTTCACTTGAGAGTCAGCGCTGTGCCCGTGCACTCCTTTTAGTCGTTCGTTTGTTAATTTTATTGCGCTGTGTCCACCTTTGAAAATAAAAAGGCACATTTGGTGAATTATGCCATTCACTAGGGTGGCTTAATGAACTTTTTACGTGCGGTTTTTTGAATGCCTATGTTGTTGGAGAATCGATGCCCGGCCTCATTATGGTCTAGCAGTAGAAAGAAATCTTGAATCAAATATTAATAGCGTGCGCTATGGCGATGAAAAAGCACACTTGTATATGGCTTCTAAACTGAAACAAAGCAGACTGCTGACGTCGCCTGTTGTGCGGACATGGGATTGTGGAGCCAATGCAGGGCGGAGGAAATTGTTATCGCACTTGCTTTCGGCTGCAAGCCATGTACAAGGCTGACGTTTCTCACCCCGTAGCTCCCGCTACAAAATGCTCATTCAAACTTCCACACTATGACTAGACCGCTACATTATGCCCCAAAAAGGGAGATATGAAAAATAAACGAAAGCTCTTTAGGTAAATAACTATCTAATTAACCAATATCGCCCCTTTTCTAGTTGGCCTCCATGGCCGCCAACTTATCCACAGAACTAAAAAGAACGTAACATAATACTATACTTACTAGTTAATTAGCGCCCTGTATATGTATGTATTTTTGTTTTTGTGACAGTAAGGACAGGGCAAATGCTCCTAGTCAAATCTCAAGCATCTCTTAGCTTCTGTAGTTAAATCAACTGTAGATTTTCAGTTACACTTTCATGATGACACTTTTTTCTTTGCTGTAAATTTAAGAACTTACGTCAAGCCGAGTAATTATTAGGGCTGGGTGTTAATTAAAACTTTTAGCACGATTAATAGTTGCCATTTAATTGACTAATTGTTTATAGTTACTCTTCAGACATAGTGTGAATGTAAGACAGACAAATTTTATTTTTGAGCAATTTTTATTATATCATTACTGACCATGAACAGCCTCGTTCTCAACATTAATGTTCTTCCGGTCATTAACACATCGGAAAATAATTTTAGAAATAGTTATTTCTACATTAGTCATAACAAATAAATGTTTTAATTATAATATATGAAATACTAAAATAGCTTATCATGAAAGAAAACTGCTCTCTCCCCTCAAAAATATAAGAAGCTGCTTTTTTTAAATTTGATTAACCAGTTAAAAACATTGATGGCGACTCAGGCATTCTTAGACTAATAATGAGATGAATTGATCAAGGGCCTAGTCCTAGTCATAATCACAATGTTAAATGGCAGATTCAGCTAGAGTGACAAAAGACAAAATGAGTGGATGATTCGAGTACAGTGTAAAATGGGACATACCCATCTCACAGGTAAGTGTTTTAACGAGCACCAGATGCGTCGATACTTGAGTTAAAGTCTGACTGGTGGGTTTCACACTGCACATGTTTTGAAGAGACTTTCCTCCAATGCACCTTTATTCCATGGATGTCAGCGATTGTCCTGTGAGCCATCAGGTACTCCAATAAAAATATTAAAAATAAGAAACTCACTTTATATAGATATATATACTGCATAAAAAAGGAGGATCAGTTGGTAACAACCTTTTTTAGACCCTCTGTTTATGAACACCCCTCTAGTAACTTTATTGCATTACAGTACCTGATTTTATTTTCGTTGCAGGGGCCGCATGCAAACGAAAAGCCTTTTTCAGGACTCTGTATCATGAGGATGGGAAATGGAGTAATGAATATCGTCTGCAGAAACCGTTCTGCTGACCTGACGCCTAGATGCTCTTTGGAATGTGCGCTGATCATGTGTCCCACTGTATACTTTATTTTGAATTTTTCTTACTCATATGCATTCGGACAAACATTGGGCCTCCTACAAACGGTGCTGGTCAGGGATGAAGTATTTGAGCGATGTCTAATGTAATTTAAGCTGAGAGCAGTTCTAAAGAAGTTGAAGCAAACCAGCTTGTGTGAAAACTAAACATGCGTTTAGTTTGCACACAAGAAGACCTCAAGTGCTATTGTGAGTAGTATGAGTGGGGAGCGCCAGAGTGTGCGGCCTTCGGTACATGCTACATTACCTCGAGGCTGATAAAACTGTGAAGTGAAGAGAGAGCTGCGAGAGTGTGCGCTCACTCCGATGTGCGCACCCTCGCAGTCCCCCTCTCCACTCCGTAGTTTTATCAGCCTCGAGTTCTTAGCTCAGCATGTGTCGAAGGTCATGCGCTCTGGCGTTCTCGTTCATACTGTTCACGATAATAAATTTCACTTCCTGATGAGGTAAGCTGGTGTGTGAGGTAATGTTTGTGTTCCTACTCATACCCTTGATGAGAGTACATTTCACTTCGCTACAAGTATAAGCTAAGCCGGTGTGTGAGGTAATGCCATAGTAAAAACTGAGCACGAAACCTAACACGCAAAAGTTAGTGACAAACGCCCCATGTTCCAAACAGCAGCCTAAGGATTTTATTGTGAAGTGATAATACCTGGTAGAGTTGCATAAATTAAAAGTGGCCGTGTGATGACTAGCAGCTGTGCTGTCAGTTCCTTTACCTTTTGTCTGTGACAGATTTCGCACTTATATTAGATATCATTGTCTCAAATTGTGCTTGACAATTGTACTTTCCAAAGTATAATTTATACTTTGTTAAGGTCAACTGTAAAGCATAAAAAGGATAAAATGGCAGCCAAGATCAGCGTAAAATCTGCCACAAAAAAGGCAAAGGAATTTGTAGCACAACTGCTAGTCATCACATGACCCCTTTTACTTTATGCAGCTCTACCAGGTACTTGCACTTAGCAATGAAATCCATCAGCTGCTGCTTAGCACAGCTGGTGTTTGTCTCTGTTATGTTCAGTGTTCTTTCCATTTTAACAATAACTCACACTCCTACGTAGCAAAATCGCCTACTTAGCACCTACTTAGCCCATAGTTTTGGTTATAAGCATGAGTTTAAAAAGGGCACAAGTGGTGAATGTTACACTTTATATCTACATCTGAACATTCTGCTCTATGCAAAACTTTTTCTTGCCATGTACCAAGGATTTCTCAGATGCACGCTTAGACTTCTGCTCTTGTTTGTCAGACATTGTCGAATATTTTGCAACGTATCTTTTGAATATGTTTTTTGCAAGGCAGCAAACTATCTAGTCATTTCATATTTGTGATTGAAGAAATACAGAACTGTGATACCAGGCAAGTTTCTTGTAATTGATCCACTTTTTTCTTTTATTTTTTGTTGCTTTTCACAACATTCTAGAAATGCTTGTCCCATGCCCATTGCTTTTTTACTACATTAATGCATATATAGACGTAGATTATTACTGAGTTGCATATCTATAGCCTAACTTAGTTTTATCTTGTCCTGAGTACCTTAAGCCCAGCGGTTATGTTCAAGAAACCATTCAAACTGTTTTATCACATGACTGGTTATTTCTTCAGCCGCTGCTTCGAGCGTCAATACCTTTGTCAGCTACATATGCAGTGAGCATGTGCAGCCAGCACTGTTCATGATATCACATTCTTCGTCAATAAACTAGCTGTTTTATTTTTCGTTAATTGCACTTTGACACGGCCAGATCATCACCATTCCTTGTTCCTTGTGCCTGTTGCTTGTGTGCAATTTTAAGATGTCATCATGAACATCACAAAACCATAGAAGTTGGAGGGAGACCACTTCTACACTAGTTTGTGCTGCTGTGGCATTTACTTTGTTTGAGCTCGTAACACAAATGAAGTAACTCCTCCTTATAATGTCTATTGATTCATGTTTGTATGACATGCATAATGGCATAATATATTTTACACCTTATTATTGCTGTAAAGGTCTGTAGTTGTACTGTATCATTTGGAATTGTCGCAATAACACTGACCAATGGAAGTCGTGAATCCTATTGCTTTGAATTCTGTGATGTCCTGCGAGTTCCATTTCTTTCGACCCAGTAGGCTGTACAAACAGAAACATGTAGACCATTCAATGTAGTCCGTTTTAAGTTAAGACTTCCGGGAAGCTCCTCTCACCTCACTTTAGCGGAGCGAACACTGGGTGGGGTGTGACCTCTTCAGCATTTCCTCTGCTAAAGTGGAAAGGAGTCCCCCTAAACTCTTAATTTGTCCTCAACTATATAACGTTCAGGCTGATGTGGCATTGCCTTTCTGTCAGTACAGACTACAGGGTCTCAACCCCCCCCCCGCTCTCGCGTGGCCCGCCGCGACTCCCTCCCCCCCCCTCTCTCGCGTGGCCCGCCGCGACCCGCCCCCCCCCCCCCCCCGCGGCCCGCCGCAGCACCCCCCTGAGCGCTGCACCCGGGGTGGTCCGCCTCCCCCTTCGCCCCCCCCCCCCCCCCGCTTGTGACGCCACTGGTGTGAACTGACGTCAATGAATCCTGGGAAAGTAGCGCCAAGCTCACCGTATGGGCGCATATTTGGTTCATGAAAGGAGCAGTTTCCCTTGACCTCTCCATTCTTGATAAGCCCATCTAAATTCGCTGGTGACGGTTAGCTTGATAGAGACGTTTCTTGAATACCGAGATTTTGTTACCCACACACCGGCGAAACAAGCGCACACTTACGCACCGCCACCGCATGCAGCGCCAGGTGCTTGGCAGCATTAAAAACAAATTTCCTGTCTTTAAATACAGAAGAACAACAAATCCGCTGTAAGAGACCCTTGGAGATAAGCATGATTGATGAGTGAATTAAATGCACAGCGCAAAAGACGGTTACATTGGCGATGAACGCATTCATTACGATGATGCTCCATTGCGAAGTTGGCGCGATTTTTCAGAACGACCCTTTCGAAGCTTCCAAGATTTGAAAGGACCGAAATAGCGACTACCATGGCGACAGAGACAGACCAGCCGACCACCTTGCGAGGTTTGGTCGTCTGTATGCTAGTATCTGATTGCGTCCGGCTTGCAGGCAGGGTTTAAGGCAGGAAAGGCCAGGGCGCCCTCCGGCCGAGAAGAACAGGCCTGGTGTAGGCCTCTAGCTCTCAAGTTAGGGCAGAGCCTCTGGCGAGAAAAATAAATTATTTGGGTCGCGTTTCGGTTCTACCGTCATTACGCTTTTTCACGTTACTCGCGGACGTTAAGCTGGCAGAATTCCGTTGTGCCAAGATATGGGAAAGAAAACCAGGCACAAAAGCTACAAGAAAAGCATTTATGCAGTTGTGATAGGAAAGCGCGAGTTAAACTTTTTTTGTTTTATTTTTTTCCAGAGGCTTTGTTGCCGCGCGTAGACAGATGCTGACACACGCTTGCATAGCGACCGTGGCTCGCGTATGATCGAGCACTGCAGTGCGGCTTTATGCTCGATACATGCATTACATGATCATGTCTTAGGGACGCGTTTGCGCCCCAGGCTGAGAGAAATAGGTTTTTACCCTTTCATTTCATTTCATAAATATATTTCACTAAGGGTCCTCGTGTGAGGGCATTACATAAGGAAGGGGCCACGCAATATATTGCACTATGAAATATTTTGAATACACAAACAACAAATGAACATAAGCAGCACACTCTACCGCGAACAAAACCTGAAAAGTAGCGACACTGGAAACCAAATCCGCAGAGCGAAAGTGTAAGATGATGGAGCTATTAAAAACCACGCGGTCAGTGATTAATACGAGAGATTCTGGAAGACCGTTCCAGTCCACAATTATTAGTGGTAGGAATGATTTGTTATAGGCGTTACTCGAACCGGAAATGCGTTGTAAATTGCGGGAGTTATTAAGGCGACTAGATGACCCTGTGGAATTAAGCAGGAATGAACTTCTAACGGCGGGATGACAATGATAAAGCGTATGAAGCAAGCGATCACCTTGCGGCGTGCGTCGAGAGCAGACACATTTAGGCTTATTTTAATTGAAGAGACATTGACTGTATCGTAGTTAGAGAAAATGAAGCTTGCCGCTCGGTTTTGAACTGCGTGAAGTTGAGTGATTAAGTAATTTTGGTGAGGATTCCAGATTGCGACAGCGTATACTAATTTTGGTCGAATAAAAGTTTCGCAGGTAAGCTTCCAAAGTTTTGAAGGATTAGCACCTAGGCAACGCCGGATGTAGCCAAGGGTCCTTGTTGCCTCCGTAGAAATGGTGTTAATGTGGTTGATCCATGTCAGATCGGAAGTGAACACGAGACTGATATATTTGTACTCATCGACTTTTTCAATATTCTTATCATCTAATATGTAGTGGAAGGAAGAATGGGTTTTCTTTCGAGAAAAGCGGATTAGTTTGCACTTTGATTTATTTAATGGCATCAGCCGGTTGTTACTCCATTGGGATACTCGTACTAGGTCGTTTTGAAGGAGAGTTTGATGATTGAGTGAAGTGTTTTTGGAATACAGCACACAGTTGTCTGAAAAAATACGTATGTTAGAAGATATAGATTTTGTTGGGTCATTAATGAATAGTAAAAAAGAAGAGGACCAAGAACTGTGCCCCGAAGGCACACCGGAGGTGACTCAAGGAAATTAGATCCATGGCCATTTGAAGGGATTGTCCGGTCGAAAACCGGGGGTACTTAAGCTTTTGCGCTCGTTACGTCGAGGGTGCCTTCATATAGACAAACGTCATTTTAGAGCGCAGCTCTTAGGCGCCTCTTTCCAGCTTGAGCGGCGTCGCCGTCGCCGTCGGCGTAACCGCGCGGTGCATTACGGGAAAGGTCCCATAATGCACCGCGCGGGGAGGAGGAGAGAAGAGGACGAGGGGTAGGGGAGGAGGACAAGGGGGAGGGGGAGGAGGAGGACGAAGGGAGGGGAAGGTGGAGGAGGAGGGGGAGGAAGGAAAAGGAAGGGGAGGGGAGGGGGAGGAGGATGTAGGGGGATGAGGAGGAGAAAAGGATGAGGAGGAGGAGGAGAAGGAAAGGAGGAGGAGGCGAGGAGCACGGGAGGAGTACATGAGGAGGGGAGGGAGGGTGCGGGTGAGGAGAAGGGACATACCGTCCCCTCCATACCCTCCCTCCTCCTCCTCAAGAGCTGCGCTCTAATTCGGCGTTACAGGGAGTTGTAAATGGCTTTCATTTTACTTTAATATATGACCTCCCTTATTAATTAAACCTTTCAGAGAGCGTATGCACGAAATTGCACCCCAAATTTCGCCAGTGTCAATGGCTGACATTTGTAGCTACTGCGTGACGTCACAAGACCCAAAGGTTGTCGGGTGGTTGGGATAACAAGCGTTGGTCGATGGATGTCTTGTATTTTTTGTTTCTTGAATTATATCGTCTCCTAGGCTGTACCCTACTGAAAAACTTTTCTTTTAATGTAAATCCCAAGCGTGCGAAAAAGAAACAAAAAAAGTCACGCATTTTAGCAGGATATTGCCAGAAAGTGGCCGTAGCCTTTGAGCAAACGTATGTCGTTTCGCGCAGACACAACTGCGACGGCCACCGATCGAGACTGGGAGCTGTTGCAAAACAAAGAATGCAGTTGTTTTTGTTTTTTGTTTTTTTCCCTTTGAAGCGGCATCTGGGTACACATATCGGCGGATCCGTTGGATCGGTGATGAGGCGGCGGTCGTTCCCCCGGAGGCGATTTACTCAGGTCGAAGGCAAACGGCGAATCATTCAAATGCATGTCGTCACTTGACTTTGACGAGCTTGGTGAATCGTAGCCACACTCCATTTTCACTCGCGGGTCAAACACAATCGGGCTGCACGTGTGCTATTTACAACTTTTGGCATCGTAGTTGAATATCGTTGGCACAGCACCACACCTCAGCTTACGAGCCTTCTGTCCGCTTAGAGCTCAGCTCGTAGCTCTCTTCTGTGAGATGATTGCTCGCATAAGCGGGATCTCGATCTTGACGGGAACCTATAGTCCCTACGCACGGCGACGATCCACTTTGCTCGTCACTGCACGTCTCGCGGAACGTCACGTCTTGGCTCGCATGTGCTGCCCGGTGGTTATGTCACCCAACCGCGCAACAAAAACCTCACCCATCCACGAAACAAGTCGAGTGCAACAACGAAAACGAAGAACGCTGCGGCGTTCACTCGCAGGCAAACGACGAGACGAGAATGCTTTGCTTTGCGTTCTCTGACGTCAGATCTTCAATGTTGTCAACGAAAGCAGCGTTTACGCTAGGATGCGATTGGAGCAGTATAAATTCAATTACTCACGCAGAGGGGCATATAAAATTCAGATATTGCACTTACGACGCGTCTCGAGGCAACTCAGCAATGCGCAAAAACCAGATTCGCGTGAAGACAACCGTCTGCGCCCGTGCCCCGCCCGAGAGCAGGTTCCTCTGCTTCTTGCACAGGGGTTGCAATGATGCCAGAACGCTAAACTCTTATTTGCTAATTGAAAAAAATCAGTAGGTAGATTTTGAGGCGTTTAGCATTGTGGTCCACCCACTATATCCTTCCAATAGAAGCACGCCAGAGCTCGGCGTCGTTCTGACGTCACCGCAAACCCTGCGCAACTCAGAATAGCAGCGCCACCACAGCCACGTGACGTCAGGGCCGCGGGAA
>JAZHYW010043070.1:0-15327 GCA_037355805.1 Ixodes ricinus
TTGTTAAGGTCAACTGTGCTACAGTGGCTGGATAAAATTGCAGCTAAGATCATGCAGCTGCCACAAGAAAGGCAAGGAATTTAGCAATAACCGCGTCATCATAAGACCATTTTTATTTTATGCAGCCTCACCTGTACCTTGCACTTAGCAATGAAACTTACCTGGGCCGCTGTTTAGACATCTGTGTTTGTCCTTGTCATGTCGTAACTTCATTTGGTTAACTCACACCTACGTAGCAAATTCCGCCTAGGCACGTGCAATTAACGATAGTTAAGTTATAAGTAGTATTGTAAGTACAAGTGGAAATGTTACACTTTATATCCACATCTGAACATTCTGCTCAGCAAAACTTTTTCAAGCATGTACCAAGAATTTCTGAGGTACGCTTAGACTTCTGCTTTAGTTGCTGACATTGTCGAATATTTCCGCAACGTTTCTTTTGAATGCTTTATCAGCGGCGCAAACCATTTCACGCTTCATATTTGTGATTGAAGTTAAAATACATATCCGTATGCTCAGGCAAGTTTCGTAATTGATCCACTTTTTCTTTTTATTTTTTTGTTGTTTTCTACAAATATTCTAGAAATGCTTGTCCCATGCCCATTGCTTTTTTACCATGCACGTATGCATAGACGATATACTGAGTTAATTTCAGTATTCTTATCCGGTTTTATCTTTGTCCTGAGATAATCTTGGTTCAGCTGTCATGTTCAAGAAACCATTCAAACTGTTTCAACGCGAATATTAACGAAACATTTTCAGCTGCTGCTTTCCGAGCGTCACCTTGTCATTACATATGCAGAACATAGCAGCCAGCACTGTTCATGATAATTCATTCTTCGTCAATAAACACAGTTGTTTTATTTTTATTTTCAATTGCACTTTGACACGGCTACATCATCACCATTCTCGTCTTCGTGCTCGTTGCTTGTGTGCAATTTGTTGTGTCACCATGAACATCGTTAAAACCATAGAAGCGAGGAGACCCTTCGCTACACTAGTTGTGCTGCTGTGGCATTTACTGTTTGAATGAAACATAAATGAAGAATTTCTATAATGTCTATTGATTCAGTGTTTGTATGACATGCATACGGGCATAATATATTTTTAACCTTATTATTGCTGCCAAGGTTCTAGTTAGAACAGTCATTTGGAATTGTCGCAATAACACCGACCAATGGAAGTCAAGAATCCTATTGCTTTAATTTGTGATGTCCTGTGAGCTCCATTTTTTTCGGCCCTGTAGGTTGCCAAACAGAAACATGGGGACCATTCACCGTAGTCCGTTTCGTTACACTTCCGGGAAGTTCTCTTCACCCTACTCTTTAGCGGGCGAACATCATAAGGCACCTTCAGCATTTCCTTCACAGTGGAAAGTGAGTCCCCCAACCCTTAATTTGTCCTGAAACTATATAACGTTCAGCTGGCGGCACGTTTTGTCAGTGCGACTACAGGGTTCAAACCTCTCTGCTTCTTTCGCGCGCCGCGACTCCCTCCCCTTCTCGCGTGGCTCCGCTGCGACTGGCCCCCTCTCTCTGCCTATACTCACTCACACCCCTGCTGCTGCACCCGGGGCGGTCCGTCTTCCTTTCGCCCCCCCCCTCTTCGCTTGTGACGCCACCAGGACCCATGTCACGAATCTCAGCAGTGCCGTTTTCCACTGTATGGGCGCAATTTTGGTTCATGAAAAGAGCTGTTTCCCCTTGACCTCTCCATTCTTGATAAGCCCATCTAAATTCGCTGGTGACGGTTAGCTTGATAGAGACGTTTCTTGAATACCGAGATTTTGTTACCCACACACCGGCGAAACAAGCGCACATTTTCGAACCGCCAATGCATGTGGCGCCGGTGCTTGGCGGCATTAAAAAACAAATTTCCTGTCTTTAAATACAGAAGAACAACAAATCCGCTGTAAGAGATCCCTGGAGATAAGCATGATGGATGAGTGAATTAAATGCACAGCGCAAAAGACGGTTACATTGGCGATGAACGCTTTCGTTACGATGATGCTCCATTGCGAAGTTGGCGCGATTGTTTCAGAACGACCCTGTCGAAGCTTCGAAGATTTGAAAGGACCGAAATGGCGACTACCATGGCGACAGAGACAGACCAACCAACCACCTTGCGAAATTTGGTCGTCTGTATGCTAGTATCTGCTTGTGTCCGGCTTGCAGGCAGGGTTTAGGGCAGGAAAGGCCAGGGCGCCCTCCGGCCGAGAGAAACAGGCCTTGTGCAGGCCTCTAGCTCTCAAGTTAGGGCAGAGCCTCTGGCGAGAAAAATAAATAATTTTGGTCGCAGTTCGGTTTTACGTTATTACACTTTTTCACGTTACTCGCGGACGTTAAGCTGGCAGAATTCCGTTGTGTCCAAGATATGCGAAAGAAAACCAGACACAAAAAAAGCAACAAGAAAAGCATTTATGCAGTTTTGATAGGAAAGCGCGAGTTAAACTTTTTTTTGTTTTAGTTTTTTCAGAGGCTTTGTTGCCACGCGTAGACAGATGCTGACACGCGCTTGTAAGCGACCGTGGCTCGCGTATGATCGAGCGCTGCAGTGCGGCTTTATGCTCGATACATGCATTACATGGTCATATCTTAGGGACGCGTTTGCGCCCCCAGGCTGAAAGAAATAGGTTTTTACACTTTCATTTCATTTCATAACTATATTTCACTAAGGGTCCTCGTGTGAGGGCATTACATAAGGAAGGGGCCACGCAATAAATTGCACAATGAAATATTTTGGATACACAAACAACTAATGAACATAAGCAGCACACTCTACCACGAACAAAACCTGAAAAGTAGCGACACTGGAAGCCAAATCCGCAGAGCGAAAATGTAAGATGATGGAGCTTTTAAAAACCACGCGGTCAGTGATTAATACGAGAGATTCTGGAAGACCGTTCCAGTCCACAATTATTAGTGGTAGGAATGATTTGTTATAGGCGTTACTCGAACCGGAAAGGCGTTGTAAATTGCGGGAGTTATTAAGGCGACTAGATGACCCTGTGGAATTAAGCAGGAATGAACTTCTAACGGCGGGATGACGATGATAAAGCGTATGAAGTAAGCTTGATCACCTTGCGGCGTGCGTCGAGAGCAGACACATTTAGGCTTATTTTAATTGAAGAGACATTGACTGTATAATCGTTGTTAGAGAAAATGAAGCTTGCCGCTCGGTTTTGAACTGCGTGAAGTTGAGTGATTAAGTAATTTTGGTTAGGATTCCAGATTGCGACAGCGTATACTAATTTTGGTCGAATAAAAGTTTCGCAGGTAAGCTTCCAAAGTTTTGGAGGATTAGCACCTAGGCAACGCCGGATGTAGCCACGTCCTTGTTGCCTCCGTAGAAATGGTGTTAATGTGGTTGATCCTTGTCAGATCGGAAGTGAACACGAGACTGATATATTTGTACTCATCGACTTTTTCAATATTCTTATCATCTAATATGCAGTGGAAGGAAGAATGGGTTTCTTTCGAGAAAAGCGGATTAGTTTGCACTTTGATTTATTTAATGGCATCAGCCGGTTGTTACCCCATTGGGATACTCGTACTAGGTCGTTTTGAAGGAGAGCTTGATGATTGAGTGAAGTGTTTTCGGAATACAGCACACAGTTGTCTGAAAAAATACGTATGTTAGAAGATATAGATTTTGTGGGGTCATTAATGAATATTAAAAAAGAAGAGGACCAAGAACTGTGCCCCGAGGCACACCGGAGGTGACTCAAGGAAATTAGATCCATGGTCATTTAAAGGGGATTGTCCGGTCGAAACCGGGGTACTTAAGTTTTTTAGCTCGTTACGTCGAGGGTGCCTTCATATAGAGAAACGTCATTTTAGAGCGCAGCTCTTAGGCGCCTCTTTCCAGCTTGAGCGGCGTCGCCGTCGCCGTCGGCGTAACCGCGCGGTGCATTACGGGAAAGTCCCATAATGCACTGCGCGGGGAGGAGGAGGAGAAAGAGGACGAAGGGTAGGGGAGGAGGACAAGGGGGAGGGGAGGAGGAGGACGAAGGGAGGGCAAGGTGGAGGAGGGGAGGAAGGAAAAGGAAGGGGAGGGGAGGGGGAGGAGGATGTAGGGGGATGGGGAGGAGAAAGGATGAGGAGGAGGGAGGAGGAGGAAGGAGGAGGAGGCGAGGAGCACGGGAGGAGTACCTGAGGAGGGGGAGGAGAGGGTGCGGGTGAGGAGAAGGGACATACCGTCCCCTCCATACCCTCCCCTCCTCCTCCTCAAGAGCTGCGCTCTAATTCGGCGTTACAGCGAGTTGTAAATGGCTTTCATTTTTTACTTTAATATATGACCTCCCCTTATTAATTAAACCTTTCAAAAGCGTATGCACGAAATTGAACCCCAAATTTCGCCAGTGTCAATGGCTGACATCTGTAGCTACTGCGTGACGTCACAAAAGCCAAAGGATTGTCGGGTGGTTGGGATAACAAGCGTTGGTCGATGGATGTCTTGTATATTTTTTCTTGAATTATATCGTCTCTTAGGCTGTACCCTACTGAAATACTTTTCTTTTAATGTAAATCGCAAGCGTGCGAAAAGAAAAAAAAGTCACGCATTTTAGCAGGATATTACTTGAAAGTGGCCATAGCCTTCGAGCAAACGTATGTCGTTTCGCGCAGACACAACTGCGACGGCCACCGATCGAACTGGGAGCTGTTGCAAAACAAAGAATGCAGTTTCTTTTTGTTTTGTTTTCCCTCTGAAGCGGCATCTGGGTACACATATCGGCGGATCCACTGGATTGGTGATGAGGTTGCGTGTCGTTCCCCCGGAGGCGATTTACTCAGGTCGAAGGCAAACGGCGAATCATTCAAATGCATGTCGTCACTTGACTTTGACGAGCTTAATGAATCGTAGCCACGCTCCACTTTCACTCGCGGGTCAAACAGAATCGGGCTGCACGTGTGCTATTTACAACTTTTGGCATCGTAGTTGAATATCGTTGGCACAGCACCACACCTCAGCTTACGAGCCTTCTGTACGCTTAGAGCTCAGCTCGTAGCCTCTTCTGTGAGATGATTGCTGCATAAGCGGGATCTCGATATTGACGGGAAGCCGGTCCCTACGCACGGCGACGATCCCTTTTGCTCGTCACTGCACGTCTCGCGGAACGTCACGTCTTGGCTCGCATGTGCTGCCCGGTGGTTGTGTCACCCAACCGCGCAACAAAAACCTCACCCATCCACGAAACAAGTCGAGTGCTACAACGAAAACGAAGAACGCTGCGGCGTTCACTCGCAGGCAAACGACGAGACGAGAATGCTTGCTTCGCGTTCTCTGACGTCAGATCTTCAATGTTGCCAACGAAAGCAGCGTGTACGCTAGGATGCGATTGGAGCAGTATAAATTCAATTACTCATGCAGAGGGGCATATAAAATTCAGATATTGCACTTACGATGCGTCTCGAGGCAATAGCAATGCGCAAAAACCAGATTCGCGTGAAGACAAGCGTCTGCGCCCGTGCCCCGCCTGAGCGCAGGTTCGTCTGCTTCTGCACAGGGGTTGCAATGATGCCAAAACGCTAAACTCTTGTTTTCTAATTGAAAAAAAAATAAAAAATCAGTACGCAGATTTTGAGGCGTTTAGCATTGTGGTCCACATACTATATTCTTCCAATAGAAGCACACCAGTACTCGGCGATGTTCTGACGTCGCCGCAAACCCTGCGCAATCTCAGAATAGCAGCGCCACCGCAGCTACGTGACGTCAGGGCCGCAGGAATTGGAGTATACGAACCTCGGCAACAATTACACTTTTACAGAATGATTTCAGTGTCTCTTTTATTTTGAGATCACATTTGTAGAGCACACTTTTTTAATCGGACTGAGGAAATGATGTCATGGAAAACAAAACATATTTTCCCTGACAAAATGCGAATTCGTTTTTTTAAGCTAAAACAAAAACAGGGTTAATAAAAAAAAGTAATGTGATTCAATAGACGATAACTTAAAATAGTAACAAAATTATTTGATCCGTTAGTTATATAAAAAACGAGCACGTTACTGCAAAAAAGAAACGCGTTATTACTAGTAACGTGTTAATCCCAAGACTGCAAGGTTTGGAGAAGCAAGCCTTTAGAGAAGAGCAGCAATGCTATCGCTTTTGACCTTGTCTACAGCAAGGCTTCGCAGAAGCTACAGCCCCGGTTTTCGTAGTACCCGTTATTCCGCCATACTTTAATGCGCTTGTTTAGGGTACTCACTGCGTTGACCGTTAATTTCCAGTATCAAGAGCTACAGCGATTTTATATCGCGTGTCATCTAGTCTAGGTTGTTCGCTAGCCTTTTTATTTAGAAACCTTGCGCTGTGATAGAACTCCCATCTCCTAACGATTCGGCGATGTGCTTGATGAGAAAGCCAACTCGACATCACTCACTGCTACTATAGTCTGCTGCAGGTTTAATGTAGCAGGACAAGTACCTCTCACAAAGCTCTCTGCTCATCATGATTGGTTGTTCCCTCTCCGCTCGCCTCCTCTCCACCGTTCGCTGTGCTAAAGTGAAGAAAGTGGAGGGTTTTGTGGGGGTAGCTTGTCGTTCCGGCACTCTTAAACCGGCAACAGTCTATGAGCGAGTGGAGTTGCACATCCCATGGAAGGGACGCGAAGGCGGCGCGTTAGCTGCGGACCGAGAGCTGTCGCCCCTAAAAGCGGAAATGTTCTCCACCACGTACGGTCCGTTCGCGTACTTGACCTCGAACAAAGCTTGCTGAATGCGTAGCTTGGTGAGATCCCTTTGGTACTTGGGCATCTGGCGCAGTTCGGAGATGACGTGGCGACAGAAGATGACGTCGCCGTTTTCCTCGTCCCCGGATCCGTCCTTCAACGGGAATCGTAAGGCTGCGCTACCAGTTTCTTCCATTGTTGGGACCCCGATTGAAAACTGGTTGGGCTCAGGTGTCTGGATGCAGCTTGAAACGATGGATTGGGGACTTGTGCTTCTGTTCCTGAAATCCGGAGCCTGCCAAGCATATCAAGAACAAATTACAGGTGGACTCCTAAGCGAAACATTTAAGAGTGGAACGCGATAGCTAAACATATATAAACCCCCACTCGTCCCCAAGCCGTGCAAGCGTGTCTGCGCGGCATTGTTTTCCAACTTTTTCCGATCTTTATAATCTTGTCTATTAACGCTCTCAATGTATAGGCTGATAACTTGCAGCGTATGTGACTGTTCAACTTTTTCGTTTCTTTGACGCTTTGTACATAACGTAAGTTGGATATAGTGTTCTCGTGCATATAAACATGTAAATAAACACTTTAAAAAGGGTCCGCGTGTCCTAGTCGTTAGGCTATCTGGCTCGCAACGGTCGTGGGTTCGAATCCCGCCTCCGCCTAATAGCCTTCGATTTTTTTTCTGAGTCGAATGAATTACTTTATAAAGTGATATCATTTGACATATGCTGCGAACTTTAATTCGCATTACATGTCACGTTTTAATCTTAATCATTCCAGGCGTGACGTCATGTTTCACCTGAGCGTTGCGGGTTAATTGTTGCAAATTTCTGCGTGAGGTCATGTGGCTGTGATCTCACGACCCTGTCGACCTATCAGGAGTTCCCCGTCCCGCGCCACCGACGCCGGCTTTCCTGTGACACGTGATTGTTTAATTGCCCGTGTCGGTTTATAAGAACAATATTGAACGGCGATTTCTCAACACGTACTGCACGAGGAATTAAAGGCTGGTTGTGACGGACTGCGCTACGTCCTATTGTAAAGATTAGGACGAGAGAACACGCTGGCAGCCATCTATCGTGAAGCATTGGAAAACTTCCGGCGATGGCATATTTTCGAACTTTTTACGCGCCATTCTTTCACCGTGGGCTTGCAATAATTTTGAAAATTTTGCAAGCGATGATTTTTTATGAATGGGGTGTAGATTTGACTTCAAATTCTGCAAAACTTGCACTTTGACTTATAACCGGAAGCGTTCAAATGCTACTTAGTGCTGTTCAACTCGTGACGCGATCGGAGACAGTCAGACTTAAGTATGTGAACCAGCTCTAAAATGAATGTCCCTTTCACATTTAAAGGTATGCAGTAAAGAAGTACCACTTGAAAACGTTAGCTCATCCAGCAGAGACGACGGGCCTTGAATTGAAACGTCAGTTCTCTTAAATGAGTTTTGGTATAGCAGCCCTTATTGCATACAGTCTTCAGCGGCTGAGGTCCCAACGTTTCGCAACCTGTATAGGTTGTATTTAAAAATGGTATGCCCGAGCAATGCGCTGTATTAGAACGGTCCAACACAAGCAATATCTGACCGTTTTATACGCCGAGCTTTACTATACTTCGCGTCACCTGAAGGCGAAACGCAGGCGACTCTACCGGCCGAAGGGTCCAATCAAAAAGCGTCAGAAGCGCAACGTCATAGTGTGCGTTAAGTGTACGTACGTGTTCTATTATTGCTGAAACAATCATGCACAGGAAATACCCAGTGACTTGCTCTTTTCACGTTGCTTGATTGATCCCATTAACTCGTAGCGTCGGCTGCGTCTGGACTTGAAGCGAAGTAGTAGATCATGACGATTAAAGGTGGAACACAGGAGATAGTTCGACGTAGCCTCCTCTATACTCACAAAGCCTGGCAATTCGACGACGGAGCCATGGAGTGCCCCGTCGCAGATTGGGAGCGCGAGGATCTGGTAGCGCAGCAGCATCAAAGGGCCATTTCTTGGGAGCCTGGACGTCAGCGCACAGCTTTTGCAGCGGCGAGTACCCGAAACACACTTGTTCGCTCGGGAGAAGCTTCAGCGCCAGTCACGTGGCTCTCCTCTCATCCGTTGTCTGCCGCTCCACCTTTTCGATTTCGATGGCCGCTTTTCGTGGCGATCTGCCAGGCTTTGTCAGTATATAGGAGGCTATGGTTCAGAAAACTCAAACATTTTAGTGAAAAACCTGAGACGAGGCATTGACAGACGACGACAAAGCAGAGAAGAGAGTGTCTCAAAAGAATAACTAAGTAAAAAGCGAAATCAAAGTAATTTTAAAATTTTATTGTACATTTTTAATTTTTCGTAATTGGTCAGAATGCGTTTGTTTTCGAGTTGGATAATACACATAAAATATGAGGTGGTCTTCAGCATTAAAAATAAGCAGTGGAATATTCGAAATTGATTTGATATTACCGCCCGCAGGGCTGAAAAAGCAACGCTCGGTCACAGACTTCCAGAAGATTCGCGTTTATTCTGGTTCCGGTTGTAACTTTATTCCCCATGCCCTAAACTCGTGAAACACAAAGTTGGAGCCGGAAGTTATGCACAGCGCTGATTGGCCGTCGGCGAAAAAAGCGCGAAGTCATCGCCATGATAGGCCAATCGTTGTGCTCCGTCAACCTTGGCCCCAACTTTGTGTTTGACGAGTTTAGAGGCACTGCTTTCTATTCGCGATAGTGCCAGTTCATCGTCACCCAGAGCGCGCGACGCTCTAACCTTCTTTGCCGAACTTTCGAGATAGTGACGCACCACTGTAGAAAAGCAGCGGCCCGCGACCTTGTCGAGTCAGTCTCGCTTTCGCCCTTTGTTACGCTGCCGAATCGCCGCCCGCTTTCCTGCTGTCTCGACGCTCGTTCTTAATTTTTTGTTTAGCACAAGCTTGTCTGTGAAACCTTTTATTTTCATTTCACCGTTCACCTCTCGTCGCCTTAATTCGTGACAATATTCTTCACAAATCAAAGTGCGATACCTCCCTCTCCTTATCGGTGAATAAGTATTCCTTCTTGTTACGGGGGTTAAACAGAATCTAGGGGAGAGTATGTGTTAGTTCGAAGCTTAGTATATGATTGTTTTCACAAATAAAACTCCAGTTGCGAGTGCGCTCTTGTCTAGTTTATTTCCTCGTCCTTGTCTTTTTGTGGCGCTTTCTTGGGTGATCATGAACCAACTGCCCAAATTTCTACCAATGTGCTTGCACCAGTCTTCTTGCCCGCCATCGCATGGAATGGGAAATAAATCAGTGGAGTTTGTGCTAATGCCCGAGTCCCGCTAGTCTGACAAACAGAGACAAACTCACTCCGACTAACCTCTCGCTATTGCAGCATGCGCGCGAAGGTACCTTTGGCAGGCATGCAGTCTCTCAGTGCTGGTGCCCTAAGCAGGTGTGATTGCAACCGTGCCAAAGACACCTTGGCGAGTATCCTGCACATCTTTGACGCTTATCGATGTCGGCTGTTTCTGTGTGTCGCCATGGTGGCTGCAAGGCCAAAAGTTTGACGGGCAGGAGCGAAGGCTGCGAAGAGCTGCGCAGATTTGCGTCGAAAACGACTCGCCCGCAGACTGGAGTGCCCTAGCGGTGCCGAAAATTTTGTCGCAACTTGCACCCTTCTCTGCCGTGACGCCGCATGTGGCGCCATGTAGACTGTATTTTATTTGTCACTAACATAAATTTCGCATGTTTTACCCATTAAATGGGTCCTGCTCCTCAATTCCGCGATGAAAATTCGACGATAAAAATTCTGGGGACCGTTAGGGGTGCTGCGTCCAACAGGCGAGTCAGCGATCCTTGAATTTGTAGAGAGGCTGTATTAAGGAGATCTTCCAACTTCTCAATCACCTGGTTTATAGGACCGCATTTGCAATACGAGCTGCGAGGAGGTGACGAAAGCGTTGATCGTCTACAAACGCCTTCCGCTCTTTCCTGGCCACGCGAGAACGCAGCGCTTGTGCACTTGCGACCGATCACCGCAGGAGGTGTCCGCCATTAACATAGCAAACGCTCCCGGTGGTTTGAGATAGACCCTTTTTTCATTCTAGGCTCTCTAAAAAATTTCATCGCGACTCGCGACTCTCGTTTAACAGTGCTTGCATACGGCGCCCGTCACACTTCCCCTTCCAACCACCATAGTGTCACATCTCCCCATATGGTCACAACTTTGGTGCATGGAATGAGGACTTTCTTATTGACCTTGTCATTCTTTGTGAGCCGATTTAAATTCTTGGTGACAGCTTGCTTTACGAAGACACTTCTTGTATACCAAGATCTTGTTATCCAAACACGGGCGAAACACGCGCACATCTTCGCACCACAACCATGTGGATGTCGGCGCTTGTCAGCAACTGAGAAATAATTTGCCTGTTTTTGAATTACGCGACAACAATAATTGCGAGGGATCTGGGAGAAACACATGATTTATAAGTTGATTTAATGCACTGTGCCAATGACGCTTATATTGTCCTGTCTGAGGAACGCTTTCCGTACGATGACGCTTCATGGCGCTCTTGCGCACGACTGGTTATGAACGAAACAACAGTGAGTGCGCAGGCGAGCTGGTGATAATTAATCATAATTTAACACTCCAGTCTGTAGTAACGGAAAAATTGAGAAACTTCAGAGTCGAAGAACAAGACAACAGTATGAGAAGGTCTCAAACGCAGCTAAAATATTTTTTTCCTATCTGCCTCCTTATATACATCTGATGAAAACGTCACCGACCTCTTTACAGATAAGCTCTTTGTGATCATAATCACCCAATTGATCTCTTAACATCAAGGTCTTGATGTCAAGAGGTCAATCGCTTGTTGCGCGATCAAGCGAGGGCTATGACTCAGTTGTCCTCCTGGAACATTTGAGAATGAAGGGAAGCGGCCTCAATTGCTTCTCTCCTCCTCGCTTCGCTTCGCCAAGTCGACGGGACGTAAGCGAGTAGTAGAGGGTATGAAGAATCGTGACGTAAATCGTCTCGTCGGTCATCGTGCCGGCCGTGTTCAATCGCGAACTTCTTTTCCAAAAATACGGCGATCCGTTAGAGATATCGCTGTATGAGTGATGTTTTGGTTATGCAGCGTCCCGCCTATCCGTCCAGCCTTGTTTTGTGACCTCGAAACTTCGGTTCAGTATCACTTTAAGCGCGAGACACATGCGCGTCAAAACAGTTCGATACGACGTCCGGAACTACGTTCTGAACGTAGTTCCGGACGTCGTATCGAACTGTTTTGACGGCGCATGTGTCTCGCGCTTAAAGTGATACTGAATCGAAGTTTCGAGGTCACTGAAGCTGGGCTGGACGGATAGGCGGGGACGCTGCATAACCCAAAACATCACTCTTACAGCGGTATCTCTAACGGATCGCCGTATTTTTGGAAAAGAAGTTCGCGATTGAACACTGCAGCCGGTACGAGGCTTTCGGCGAGACGATTTACGTCACGATTCTCATACCCTCTACTACTCGCTTACGTCCCGTCGGCACTTGGCGAAGCGAAAAGCGAGGAGGAGAGAAGACAATTGAGGCCGCTTCCCTTCATTCTCAAATGTTCCAGGAGGAACAACTGAGTCATAGCCCTCGCTTGATCGCGCACAAACGGTTGACCTCTTTGACATCAAGACCTTGATGTTAAAGAGATCAATTGGGATGATTATGATCACAAAGAGCTTATCTGTAAAGAAGTCGGTGACGTCATTTCATCAGATGCTTATATAGGGAGGACAGTAGGAGAAAAATATTTTAGCTGCGTTTGAGACCTTCTCATACTGTTGTCTTGTTCTTCGGCTTCGAAGTTTCTACAATTTTTCCGTTCTACCCCAGACTGGAAGTGTTAAATTATGATTAGTTATCACCAGCTCGCCTGCGCACTCACTGTTCACTATCGTGCATAACCAGTCGTGCCAAGAGCGCCATGAAGCGTCATCGTACGGAAAGCGTTCCTCAGACAGGACAATATAGGCGTCATTGGCACAGTGCATTAAATCAACTTATAAATCATGTGTTTCTCCCAGATCCCTCGCAATTATTGTTGTCGCGTAATTCAAAAACAGGCAAATTAGCTTCTCGAGTGCTGACGAAGCGCCGACATCTACATGGCTTATTGGTGCGAAGACTGTGCGTGTTTCGCCCGTGTCTTGGATAACAAGATCTTGGTATGCTAGAAGTGTCTTCGTAAAGCAAGCTGTCACCAAGAATTCTAAGTCGGCTCACAAAGAATGACAAGGTCAATAAGAAAAGTCCTCATTCCATGCACCAAAGTTGTGACCATATGGGGAGATGTGACACTATGGTGGTTGGAGCGGGAAGTGTGACGGGCGCCATGTGCAGCACTGCTAAACGGGAGTCGCGAGTCGCGGTGAAAATTTTTTTTAGAGAGCCTAGAGTGAAAAAAGGGTCTATCTCAAACCGCCGGGAGCGTTTTGCTGTCCAATGGCGGAACCCTCCTGCGGTGATCGGTCGCAAGTGCACAAGCGCGCTGCGTTTTCGCGTGGCCAGGAAAGGCGGAGGACGTTTGTAGGCGATCATCACTGGCACCTACCTCACATGCTCTTATTGCAAATGCGTGCCTATAAACTTCAGGTGTGATTGAGAAGTTGGAAGGCCCTCTCTTAACATCAGCCTCTCTACAAATTCAAGGATCGCTTGTCTACGCCATGTTGGCCACAGCACCCCTAACGGTCCCCGGAATTTTTATCGTCGAATTTCACATCGCGGAATTGAGGAGCAGGACCCATTTAATGGAGTAAAAACATGCGAAATTTATGTTAGTGACAAATAAAATACAGTCTGCATGGCGCCACATGCGGTTGTCACGCAGCAGAGAAGGGTGCAAGTTGCGACAAAATTTTCGGCACCGCTAGGGCGCCCAGTCTGCCCGAAGTGCGAGTCGTTTTCGACGCAAATCTGCGCAGCTCTTCGCAGCCTTTCGCTCCTGCCCGTCAAACTTTTGGCCTTGCAGCCGCCATGGCGACACACAGAAACAACCGACATCGATAAGCGTCAAGGATGTGCAGGACACTCGCCAAGGTGTCTCGGCAGCGGGTTGCAATCACACCTGCTTAGGGCACCAGCACTGAGCGACTGCATGCCTGCCAAAGGTACCTTCGCGCGCATGCTGCATGCTTGAGGACGAGTCGGAGTGGATTTGTCTCTGTTTGTCAGACTAGCGGAGACTCGGGCATTAGCACAAACTCCACTGATTTATTTCCATTCCATGCGATGGCGGGCAATGACGACTGGTGCAAAGCGACATTGTTGCAGAAATTTGGGCCAGTTGGTTCATGATCGCCCAAGAAAAGCGCCACAAGGAGACAAGGACGAGGAAATAAACTGACTGGAGCGCACTCGCAACTGGGTTCACTTGTGAAAAACAATCATATGCCCAAGCTTCGAGACTAACACATACTTCCCCTAGGTTCTGTCTAACCCCCGTGTCAAGAAGGAATACTTATTCACCGATAAGGAGAGGGAGGTATCGCACTTTGATTTGTGAAGAATGTTGTGCACGAATTAAGGCGACGAGAGGTGAACGGTGAAATGGAAATAAAAAGGTTTCACAGACAAGCTTGTGCTAAACAAAAAATTAAGGCAACGAGCGTCGAGACAGCAGGAAAGCGAAGGCGGCGATTCGGCAGCTGTATACAAAGGGCCCGAAAGCGAGACTGACTCGACAAGGTCGCGGGCCGCCGCTTTTCTACAGTGGTGCAGTCACTATCTCGAAAGTCTGGCAAAGAAGGTTAGAGCGTCGCGCGCTCTGGGTGACGATGAACTGGCACTATCGCGAGATAGGAAAGCAGTGCCTCTAAACTCGTCAAACACAAAGTTGGGGCCAAGGTTGACGGAGCACAACGATTGGCCTATCATGGCGATGACTTCGCGCTTTTTCGCCGACGGCCAATCAGCGCTGCGCAATCTTCCGGCTCCAACTTGTGTTTCACGAGTCTAGGGCATGGGGAATAAAGTTACAACCGGAACCAGAATAAACGCGAATCTTCTGGAAGTCTGATGACCGAGCGTTGCTTTTTCAGCCCTGGCGGGCGGTATTATCAAATCAATTTCGAATATTCCACTGCTTATTTTTAATGCTGAAGTCCACCTCCTTATTTTATGTGTATTGTCCAACTCGAAAACTAAACGCATTCTGACCAATTACGAAAAAATTAAAAAATGTACAATAAAATTTTAAAAATTACTTTGATCTCGCTTTTTACTTAGTTATTCTTTTGAGACACTCTCCTCTGCTTTGTCGTCGTCTCGTCAATACCTCTGTCTCAGGTTTTTCACTAAAATGTTTGAGTTTTCTAATTTTCTTCCTGCCACTGGCGAGATCGCCACACTTGTCTATCCCTCGAAAAGTGGAGCGCTGAAACCACGTAACTGGCGCTGAAGCCTACAACCTTCGGAGTACTCACCGCTGCGCCATCAATCAGAAATGGCGGTGCGCGGATACCAGATCCTCGCGCTCCTGGCGCAGACACTCCTGGCTCCGTCATCGAAATTTATGATTATAAATCCAGAAAAGCTATCTCCTGTGTTCCACCTTTAATCGTCATGATCTACTACTTCCTTCAATCCAGACGCAGCCACTGCCACGAGATAATAGGATCAATCAAGCAACGTGAAA
>JAZHYW010043071.1:0-62344 GCA_037355805.1 Ixodes ricinus
ATGCGGCTGCTTATACGTCAGAACACACTTTTTTGCAACTTAGGGTTTTTTTTTACTGCGAAATATTTAATTGAGTGGTATAAACTTTTTTTATAAGTTATATACCTGCAGGGCAGCCGGTAAAAAATTATACTAAGTCCCTGGAGCAATTAGATATTTTTCAATAAAATAAAAAAGATGCTAATATTTTCAAAAAATTCAATTAAAAAAATTTCACGCGATCAAAAATATTTTTTGTCAAATATATATTTGGGGCAAAGCTACAGAGACGTTGCGGCAAAAGGCCATGAATTTTATTTTAGAAGTCGAAGGTGGTCGAGCGTGATGTCTGGGACGTTTGACGTGGAATGACCCAAGATGAAAAAAAGTTTGAAGATATTGTAGAGCATATACAAGTCACAAATTCTATGCAGTCCAGTATGAATTGAAGGCGCGATAGATGAAAAAATAATTCAGTATTTACGCGTTTTCGGGTTGGGCTTGGCCCAGGTGTTTTGTGTTGGTGCGGCCCGTGCAAAGCTTTAGTCTCACCACCATGATGTTCCCTGCCCCAGTCTTCAAGAATAATTTGTTCCTGTGTCGGAGACGCATACAGAAGCTTTGCTTGATTCCGTGATCTTGTTTCTTATACTTCGCCTGCTCCACTTCGGCGGCTAATTTTGGGAACACAATGTGTTTCTCTTTGGTGCACTGCTAACATGTTTCCCCTAGAACCTGATTTACAAGTGTGGGTCTCTAAGTTCATAGTTTCATGAGCTTCTCCGACCAACCGTCTTTCTTAGAAAGCCTAAAAAGAAAAACAAAAACACCAGGCACCTGTCACACATCTTGCAATCCTACCATTTGCCATAAAAATTATTTGCTTCTATGAGGAGCGCAAGTTTGTCTACTTCTTTTGCAGGGGTTGTGGTGATGTCAGAATGCCAAGCTCTGATTGGCTCTGGTTAGAGGATGAGTGGGTAGACCTCAACGCAGCTGCCTTGAGGTATGCGCACTACCTACCTGTTCAGAGACCAATCGGAGCTCAGGCGTTCTGACGCACGACAACCCCTGCAAAAAAGCAGACGAACTCGCGCTCTGCATTCAATTCTTAGCTTTGGACTAAGTTCTGCTTCAGCCCCACTTTGATTTTTCTTTGTCTTTCTTTGTGGTTTGCACAGAACTTGAGACGGCCAGAGCGACGAGAAAGGCACAAAAGCGCAAGAAAGTGGCCACGAGCCTCAACATGGGTCTTCTGGCGGATGCACTGCCCACCCTGAGATAGGATGTCTCTCAAGTCAAGGTAGGACATGTAGAGCCCTTAAAACCTTGTTAGCTGGTCTTTTCTTCCTGAGGAGAGAATTGCACAGAATGACTCACAATAGTTGAGTGAACTGCATGCCGATGATGAATTGATCAATTGCATTGCAATACTAGTTGGATGAAGGCAGCATTTACTTTCATGTTATTGCAGGAACTCAAGGAAAAGCCTAGGGCATCTCGCTAGCTTCCAGCATAAACCAAAAGCTGATGTGAGTATATGCTGCTCCTTTTCTGTTACATTGAATTTAAGGTCACTGAGCTGTTCAGTATGGTATCACTGTACCAACAGTGACTTATTCTCATGTAGGGCTGCATGCAAAGTTTTCATCATATGGCACTCTATCGTTAATAGATCTGCCAATACTACAGGTGCGCAAATATTGGAATTCTGAATAATTTGCGTAATGTGTTTGCACTTCAATTCATGCACTGTTTCTCATTATGTCGTTCAACCAACCAGCCCAGCAAGGTATCCTGTTACACTTCAATTCAATTTGCATCCCACTTTTACTGTTCCAAGTATTTGGGATTTTGCAGTATTAAAAAGTTATGAATACAATTTTGTAAAATTCTTCAATTTCTCATCTAAAGCTTCACGCCAGCACTCTGGCATCAAGTTCCTTGCTTTGCACTGTTGTATCTGAGAAATGACATGATGCGTCGTGACTTCCCCCATGGGTTCGAAATTTTACTGACTTTTTTGTAATAATCATTCTTCAACACTTAATTTTAAAAGATAGTACTGCAAAGAAAACACCAAACTATATTTAAATAAATAAGTTACTCATTGTTTTGCCTGCCATGCCAATTATGTGTTACCCAACTCATTTTATGAGGACCCATTGTTGCTAAATCCAAGTACTGTGTATGAAATTTTTCTCGCATCGATAAAACTGTTTCTTCTTGAGGTATGTTTTCTAGGAAAAACATTTTCAGTTAGAAGGTTTTAAAAGCTGAACAAAACGAGGACAAAGAAGACACAGAAACAACAGGACAAGCGCTTCAAGTACAAAACAAAACAAACAAAATGCATCACCAGAAAAACGTAACAACCGATAGCAGCTGTTGGTGGGGCTACAGATGTGACGGGGAAGCAACCCTCACACTGGGATCTACTCCAGAATGACTTTTGGGGGTTCAGAGAACTGCCGTGTTAGTTACCATATACCTGGGCATTCTTTTTCGGCACAGTTGTTTCGAACTAGCAGTCAACCTATACCTCATCTACCAGACTAAAGTGCGACCACGATTGCTACCTTGACGGGCAACTTGTCACATCGCTCAGTGGGGAGAAATAGAACCATGAATGTCGTGCGAGGCTAACAGAGAAATAAAATGGTACCATTTTGCTAGAAACCGTTTCCAGCACGATTTCTGACAACTACACTCATTCACGTCGAGCAGCGACCAAGTTTTTCTCAGCTCTTGCACCACTCCCGGAGTTGAAACGGGCGTCACACTGAGCCCGCCGCGTTGCTATCAGTTCCATCAAAACGTCCAACAGGAACGGAATCCGTTAAGATCCAAGAACTAAAGACACGCTGGAGACCAGCGCGTTAAATCTTTGAAATCTTTGAGCTGGTCGAGCTATCCTAAACGGACTCCGATCGTCGCCATGCGCTTGTCGCTAGCCACTATGAATTCGAACAAATTTGGATTTGGATTCGACTACATAATTTGAAGAATCCAGCAGAGAGGCCGAGAGGCATACGTTGCCAACAAAAAACCAAAAATACGCGTGTGCATGCTCCGGGAGCGCGCGTTAGGAGCACTGAGGGGCAGATTTTGGGCTGCATAACCCGGAAATCAAGCGTAACTGACTGGAAACTAGTACATGTATCTCTTATGGAGTTAAACGGGACCGGCGCTCGTGAACGTTACAGCCGAAAAACGTATCAGCGGGAATGTATCAATGAGGTTCTACTGTATTTGAGAATGCTATTTGAATTCGATTCACTGCCATATTTTAAAATTCATATTTGATTTGCAGTCAAAAAATTTTGATTTTGCACACCTCTAGTCCATATGTTTCGATGCAATGTTGTTGCTACCAGTGGCGTCACTAGAGTCAGCGGCACCCGGGGCGGTGGGCCACGGCTACACCCCCCTTCCCCCCAGGCTCGTTGGCCGCCGCCCCCCCCCCGTTCGTCGCAACCTATGCCCCCTCCCCCGCTCGCCGCACTCCCCCCCCCCTCTTCTCGCAGCCCGCTGTGACACCCCGAGCTCTGCACCGGGGCGGTCCGCTCCGCCCCCCTTGTGACGCCACTGGTTGCTACCATAAGCTTTGAATGGTTTTAATGTTGTTGCTAGAGCTAATGTGGACCTGTGCAACTTGTGATGCAGGCTGCAGGATATGAAGCACATAGAGAGGGTTGTGAGGCACCCCCACTTCCAGGAGGACCCCATGGAAGCTATTTTGAACCACCTTCGGCATACAGTCCAGGCGGAAGCCGAGACTCCCAAGTGAAGCACCGCTGGGCTGTGCTCCTGAAATGCCTCTGAAGCTGTAAATTAATGTATTGGAGATATCTTCAGAACAGGGCAGCATTTTTGTTGCTTTGCAAGATGGCAAGAATAAAGGGAACTCACCAGTGTGCAAGCACACATTTTAAAGAAAACTAATATGGATTATACATCCTGGAATGGATGCTTGGGTGAGTTGGGTATTCATAATGTAGGAAATAGCGCAAAAGTAAAGCAAAAGTGTTGGTGGTGTGCGTGAGTTTACTCTTCCGCTATTTCCTACATTATGGAATATACATATTTCTCTTGGGTGCATTTTGAACAGTTCAGGTCACGAATGACACATCTAAGTGCTGTCACTTGTAAACTTTTTTCCAGATATTATCCAAGATTACAATTTCTTTTAGGCACATTGATTTTTGCTTTTCCAGAACAAGAAACTTTGTCAAAATTGGGACTTTTGTGCAAGGCTCACCAAAATATTAGCCACTGGAGAAAATCGGCCGTCTGCATTAACTCCTTGTTTTAAACCCTTTTGTTCACGTTCTGCCTATTGAAAAGCATGGCGAAAGAGCTCAAGTACACATCTGATCTCGCCACGCTGCCATATCCTTCTGCACGATATAGCCCGTCTGCTATGGCCAGTGTCACCATGGCAACGAAGCATCTCCTTTACATAGGAACACGCAAATGCAGCACTTGACGCCAGCGACGGCCGATGCTTTTTGAATGACGTCTACTAACTTGAACGCGGCAATGATAGCCTAAGTCTGACGCGCTGTTGTGGAGATCGACGCTGAGAGTGAAAAGCGGTTGCAACCCTTAATTGTTCTGACTAGGCTTGGTGCATGCCGGGACCTGAGATTATATTAAAGTATCTCCAAGCAAAGGAAACGAAGCGAAAAGTGACTGCACACAGCGCAGTCTTTTTGGCAGCCTAGCATGCAGAAGTGTTACAGGACACCAGTATGGCATCAGGAGGTGATAGCATGTAAAGATGCACATGTCCTATTAAAAAAGTGATATTGCAGTTCCATGCACATGATATGCACAATTTTCCTTAGAATTTGGATTACCATGCTCGGAGTAGAAAACTGGACGTTAAGCGGGAAAGTGAGGCAATAAAAGAAAAGCTTTGCTACTTTTCAGTTTAACGTAACACCCTTACTTTTTTTCAGAGTTTTTTTGTTGACAGCACAAATGCTTTCTTTCCTCATTTTTAAACAGTGATGAAGAAATTTGGCCAACCACCAAAGTGTGCAAAATTGACTAACATAGAAAAAGTCTCCCATACAGACATTTATGGAAACAATATGTATTGGCAGATGTAATTGCAGAGAGAGTTCAAAATTCTTCTTGGGAGGTACCATTCTCATAGTGTTTTATAAAATTGCATTTGTAAACAGGTTTCTTACACTCTGTACTGATTACAAAACTATGCACGTTCGCATGAAAATGGGACATGAGGCTTCACTGAGTCAACGGGATGGGATAGCAGAAATTAATCCCTAAAAAGGATTGCTTCCAGCCGATACAGGTCATTTAGTCACCTTGCTTAGAATGGGTTAATTTTTCAATTGAAATGTATGCAGTTGTGTGTATACTGAAGGTTCTCTGTGTTTATACTGAAGATTCACTATGGAACGTAAACAAAGTAGCCACTGAATCCATGCACTACTGCCCACTTCTAACGACTCAAACTTATGTTGGGAGCCATCGCCTGCTGAATGGCTGACCCAATTTTGGTTTGACTAGCTCTACAAGCGTATGTCTGTGGGGCACGCCTTTTCCATTGACGAAAGTGAAGAGTGATTTTTGGGCTTGGTTAAGAATATTTTGCAGTTTGGTCTTGAAGATATCTTAGGGTTTACCTTTAAAAACCTCTTAACTCCCCCATTTTTTTTTCAATACCTGGATAGGACATGTACAGGGACGGCCGTAAGGACCAGCACATTTGGTATGCCTTGCAAAATTCGAATTCTAAACGTACATATATACTACCTAAAATTTGGCACACAAACATTGTTTCGTAAAAAGATTAAAGTTAATATTCTTTTTTCTTTAGAGCTCTACTCGGAGGTGGTGAAATATCAAAAATAAAGCAAAAACCGGCCGTGCATTTCCCATGTCTTGTGCTAGCCTGTTTTGTCGTCTGCACACTGGTTTGCGAGCTCGCTCTTGGCTTGTTTGCTGAACACAAAAATGCTGAGAACAGCATAGTAGAGACTACGAGCAGGGCAATCACGAAAAGCAATCGTTTGAACAAAATATATGAATGTGACCACCTGGAAACAGCTTGCAAACCACTGTGCAAACGACGGACATCTAAAATAGGACATAGAACATGCACATCCACAGTTTTTGTTCCATTTTTAATATTTCATCACCTCCAGGTTGAGCTCCCAAAAAATGGACATGGTAAAACTTTGTGAGAAACGACATTTGCCTGCCCAATTTTAGGCGTGTACATTTATAATTTGAACTTTGCAAGGCGTGCCAATTGTGCTGGTCCTTGTGGCTGCCCCTGCATGTCACAAAATAAACTTCCTGAAGAAAAAAAAAGTGTTTGTGCAATATTTAGGTTTTGAGGCTCATATGGAGTATCTCGACGCATTTCTATTTCAGGACGATATTCCAAAGTATAGAAGCACGCTTAGGAACTGCCCGTTATTCGAAATGAGTTTCTTAATGCAAGTTCAGTGCTACTAGAATTGCCTTGCAAAGCTTATTGCAGCGACAATGCCTTTCGTGCAAGAGGGAAGGGCTGTTAAATTTCTGAAGTTTTCACAGCAGTGGGAAGTCTCCCTGAAATTCACAGTGAAAACTTTTAGACTCAAAGGCATTTGTTTGATCATAGTACTTGCAAGTGCTTTTCCCTTTATCCAGAGCGTAATCCATCTGATTACAGAAAGTAAATGCTGTCCAACCAAAGTGAACTGTTTAAGTGAAACTTCTAGCCTAAAATAGCAGTAATGTATAGCATGGATTAGTTGCATTACCCACATTCCGCGAGTTGAAGCATCAAAAGAAAAAGTAACGAAATATGAAGTTATGGAAATTGGATTCTGGCAGTCTGCCGCTTCTGCTGTCCCTATTATGAAGGCATTTTATTCAAATACCTACTACACCTTGGGGCACTGTAGGTATTTCGGCTCTCGGACTTCCAGGTCTGCTGCTGAGCAATTAAAGAAAAAAAAGTTCCTTTGGTATTTTCATTGCAGCCGACTGCTCGATTTACACTTGCTTCCTGTTCTTTTCCGCTTACGTGTCACTTCCGGGAAGGTTGTAGTAGGTATGAAGAATGTGCTTCCTGTGCAGGCGATGAGTTGTTAAAGCTACAAGCCTCACTACATTTTGTAGCTCTGGATTCCGTCGAAACAACATGGAAGGTTGGTAGTATGGTGGACCAAGCCTATACCTCGGTTGCATGTGATGCCACCTCACCATGCTGGTGGTCCTTCCTACTTGTTCCTGTGGGAAAGAAATTCAGTAGCACGAAAGATATGCTGCAAGACATATGCACTCAGCAGCAAGGTCACCACAATAGCACCTGGTGCGACGTTGGTATGAGCAATGTAGGTCAGCGATGTGTGCTAGACATGCTCTGTATAATACATATGCAGGTGGTTTTGGAAAGCACTTTAGTACGTGTCGGCTATGCACTCTTGCAGACTGAGCTGTGCACGAAATTGTGAAATGAGAGCTAACCGAGAGGAATGTTCGCAAGACAATAATGCCTCTCGGTTCTATTCTGAAAACATACAGGCTCGAACAGGTGGTATGAAAGAGAATTTAATGGAAGCTGTCAGTCGGCAGGTGCTGTGGGGAACACCTCATAACGACGTGGCCCAAAACTTAAACCCCGCGCTGGTCGTAAACGACAGCCATGTCCCGAGTTGGGGGACCATCACAAACGTCACTCGAACTGAGTACTTCCTTTTAAACGTGCGTGAAAGGTGGCTGGTACTAGTAGTCCAGAACATGTGTGAAAGGCGGATGGGACTAGTAACCCAGAATGTGAGTGAAAGGCGGTTGGGACTAGTAATCCAGAACATGCGTGAAAGGTCCGTTCGTTTCCATCGACAGAACTTGTCGGTCACCGTACGTGCCGCTGCGGACGGTGGTTATCGTCTTTCCCCCGCACCACTGGCGCTCGGACATCAGAATTTGACACTGCTCGACGAAAATCCTGTAAAACTCTTGTCCCCTGTCCTTGGACACCAGACCGTGGTACTGCACTCGGTTTCCCTTGCGCTTCCCGGCGAGGCAGGCCTGCGGCACGACGAGGACATCGCCGGGCAGTTCGAGCACGGACACCAAGGCGCCCTCACCGGAGTCGCAGAGTTTCACGTTCAGGACCGACTTGGCGGTCCTCAGGACGTCATCCCTGGTGGCGTTCTCGAGAAAGGACACAAACAGCACGATGCCGCGGCCGATTTCCACGCAGTCGTCCTCGGCCACCGCGAGCCTCGCCTTGAGACATTGCTGAACGACGACCCGGCAGCACATTCGGGAGGGTGCTGCGCCGCAGTCGCTCGGGGTGAACTCTCCGATAGTCTGGTACAGGTTTGGATACTCCTATCACGAGACTCGAAACATACTGAACAACGCAGCTGAGAGGCAAAACTGGGCCACTGCCCAAGGCCGCAAGCCGAAACGAACCGCAAGGCAAAAGTGAACTGGATTGTCTTGGCTTGTATTGTTTCGTTATAGATATAAAACCCAAAATCAATTGGTCAACCTAAAAAAGAAAGAAGAAAAAAGAATTAAATGAAAGCTTCTTTTTATATTAAGTGCACGTGAATTTAGTTTTAATAGCGGATACGTTTATCTTCGAACCTTAAAAGTTTATATTTTGAACCGCTGTTAGCAGTCCATAGCAGACGACGGAAAAGGACGCGTTCTGCCTTTCAGTGCAAGTTGTAACTTGTTTCACGTCGTTACCTAATCTGCATGCTAATCTGTGGCCGAAATTGACGTTCTCTTTGATGCTTTGCTCTTAAAATCTTCAAATGAAGTTGCGTGTCCCAAATGGAACACCCAGGAAAGTAAGTCCCCTTTATTCTTTATATTTCGCCAATCCATTGAACAGACTGCAATGGCAGTAATGCAAGGGCTTTCGCTTCGTGTTTGTTTCCTCCGGGGGGGGGTTAACTTGCGTCAATATTTAACTTTTCTTCAAAATTTAATTTAGTTTTACTTCAGACAAAGAACAGCCAGCCCCGAGTTGACCACATCGCCGTACTCGCAGACTCCAAAAAGGGAAGAATGGAAAAAGCACACACCAACAGGCAAACTAAGGCAAACAGCCGAAAAGCAGGCACAACACCACCCCAGAATTTCTTACATAACGTACACAAACCCCGGAGTCCTATGATAAATTTCTCCGTAAACATTCTTCGTAAAAGACCCCAGGCTGGCGGTTGTACTGCACTGGTTAAATTGCTCATTTACAGCGAGTGACTCGTCGCAACTTTGAAATGGCTGACCAACTACACGCTGCATAAATATCCTCACAACCCCAATTATTATTAAGCATTGAGTAGCGATCCTTCTGGGCCACGAGCGCGGCAATATCTTGCATCAATAGAGACCTTGTGTGCGCGTATTTTGGATGTCTCCAACCAATCGAACTGCTTCTTTTTTGCGGGGTGAATAACTTATTTCGATTAGTTCGTGTAGTACTTCCCCATACCATTGTACAATACTGAATAGGAGAATAAACAACTGAATAGTATAGTGGTAACTTTAACCACTTAGGCACCAATTTCCTGGGATTGCTTAATGTATCGGAGGACACCAAATTTAATAACCACTTGCGTTAGTGTCCAAAATTAGCACTTTACAATAGTGATTTTGTGATTTTGATTCTAAAAGAAAACAACAAGAACAACAAAGAAGTAGGCGATTGGTTGATTGCGCAAGCAGCGTCGAGCAGTGTACGGCGTCGATACTCGACTGCATTGACCCCTGTGCTGAAGCAGCTCTGAACAAACTGGGGCTACCTCTCATTGGACGTAGTACACTGGGGTACACTGCTCACCTGATTTTTTCCTTCTTTGTACTGCTGAAGCACGGAAAAAGTACGTCCAAAATCGGCCAGATCCGACGCAGTAAAATAATCGAAAGTACGGGCACCACCGCTAAGGACCACGTCTCCCATCTCTGGGTGGTAACGTTAAAATCAGAGTGTCGAACCGAAATTTTTATCGGTTCGGTTCCGGTTCGGGTTCACGGCTTTCGGTTCGGTTCCGGTTCAGTTCCGGGGAGCAAAAAATAACGGTTCAAACCGGTTCGAACCGGTTCGAACCGGTTTGAACCGCTAAATTTAGAATACATTTTCCGCGTTGTTCTGGCAATATACGCTATTTACGCCGTGAAACGATCTACTATACAGTTTCTTCGATCGTCCGTGCAATTTACTTTTGTTTTTTAGGTAGCAGAATTATGAAATTCAGTTATTTAATTTCGACGCAAGAGTAGAAGAAAATCTACATTAACGTTTGTTACGTCGTGTTCATACGACTCAACATCCCTTTGTTTACCAGTAACATATATTTTACCTGAATCAAAATGTTTAAGTACAAGAGTAAAGAGTTGAGCTTGTTGGTATATACATGTAAATAAGTCAGCTTGAAATTTAGGACTATACTGTATTTTCTTGTCCTTTCTTCGTGTTTAAGTAAAATTCTAAAATTCAAGCTGATCTATTTACACGGTATAAAATGTTGTCGCGAAGTGTGGCAGGTCGCCTAAAATACCCGTGATTAGTACAGCTTTGTGTCGCAGTATTAAAAGTGAAATCGTGATTTTGTCCTTGAATTAAGGAATTAATTATATCACATAAAATTATGAAATGAGCACCTCGTGGCCATATATATCATGAAATATGGTTTACGAAATACGCTTCACAATATATATGTATAGGATGAAGACACAACTGAGCTAAAAGCAATGAAACTTTCAAAATGTCACAAAAGTTTGTAGGATAATTACTTTCAGTCTATTTTTTATAGAAACACCGAGAGGAAATCAAAATGCTTGTTGTTCTAACCAAACATTGTTTGCACTCAGCACCGCATGCATGCGACTAATCATGCATCAAGGAGTAATCGCAATTGTTCACTCTAATCTATACGCACCTTCGCACTCAGATCGAATCTGGCCCAAAATAGCGCTTGCCCAAGTGAACATTTTCTTACACAGGAGAAGCTGGCATAGCCTGTCTGTTGAGGTTTGTTCTTGACAAGATGCCGGTCAATTTAATTTGCAAATGAGCATCACCCTTGCGTAATTGATGATTTTAACGCCATAGCATTAAGGAGCTCATGTCGCAGAAAAGCCGATGTCGGTAGCGTGACTGGAAAATCCTGATTGGTCGATAGGGTCATGACGTCAGAGCTACATGCCCTCGCGCAAGAATTTCAAACAACCCACAATGCTCACGTGAAACGTGACATCACGCGTGGAATGAGAGTGATTAAAACATGACATGTAATGCGAATTAAAGGTCGCCGTACGTCTCAAATGATTTCACTTTTTAAAGTAATTCCTTTGCCTTAAAGAAAAAAAATAAAGAATTTTAGGCGGGATTCGAACCCGAGACCCTTCGGTTGCGAGTCAGGCACTTTTGATTAGGCCACGCGAGGCACGCTTACGCGGCAAAAGCGAATGCGATGCAAACGAGGCCCGTTAACGCTATCGCGTTCCACTTTTAAAGGCGAAGCTTAAGCGTCCTCCAAGATTCTTTTTTGTTAAGTAAAACGAAGTAGTATTTCACGTTCTACTCGACATGGCAGCTACTTAATTGGACACTTTCTGACGGTTTGCGTGCGTAATCGTCATAGTTCCGCCGCGCGCCCCTGTTTACTTTGTTTTTGTCCAGCCCACAGACACATAAAAGTAATGTTCACCACGTAAAAGAGGCAATAACAGACTTCTATATGTTTGAGAAGTTGTATGTGTGAGGAACACATAGTTATTTAAATTAGCTTCAAAATCAGAAATGTGTGTAAGGCGCCGTCCCGTATCACTTACAACGTGCCTGTCGAGGATAAAAACGCCGGAAAAGATTTGCAGAGAACCTTTCAGATAATTTGGGGGCATTGCTTTAGGGTGGTCGGCCCTTTATTTATGTTGTCAAATATTCAGTTAGTAATCAAATATATTTTTATAATGATCAATAAATTTTACTTTATAAAGTTCACATAACCGCTTGAGACCGACGCGGAAGGACGATACTCAAAACTACGCTAGCTGTGGAGTCTGCGTAAAAGTGTTTTTCTGTTTGCTGATTGGCAGTGTGAAACATCGGCTTGCAGGGTACGCCAAAATGGACTCTGTGCTCACATGATAGATTGGAAGTCAAATGCACGAAATGTTCAAAAAGAGAGAGATAATTAATGATATGTTTCTAAATAATCCCTTACAGAACGCCTTACTGCAAAAAGAGATGCGTAAAGATGCCCGCAGTGAAATTCATAATTTTAGATAAATAGCGCAAAGGACAGACGAATATTCCTAAAATCTTAGTATAAATCACATTTCATCAGCTTGCATAAGCTCGAAACTTCGCTAAATACTGCCTCGGGAGGCTAATGTTATATTCGGTTTTACCTGCACTTGTTTTTGGGCCCTCACCTTACAACACTATGCTTGAATAGTCATGCGCTTTAACATTTCTCTATGCTGCCATATATCATCGCGAGACTGCTATAAATACTGCACAACTTTACAATTAGGACATCTATTGCTAGTGTTGCGAACATCACATTTCACCAGAAAGCTTAACTGTTTACCATGGTATGCACGTGACGTCATCACACTATAGGCTGGTAGTCATTGTGATTTCTTCTTGCTGCGAAAATCGAATTTGATGGTGCAAATTGCACGCTGCAGGAGGTTCAAGCTCAGTGAAAGCCAAGTATTTGAAAGGCACGTATTATTATTCTTAGTGCATCGTCGTGAGGAACGGCGCAAACGTCTGGCACGACAAAAACGTGCTTTTTTTTGGCAAGAGCGTTTTTGCAAACAAAAAAGTAGTTTCCGGGGTAACGCTTTTTGGTCTGCGCCAAAGATGTGGGGAAGAGGAGCCTTTACAACACAGTATGTTTTTAAAACTAACCCCCTCCCCCCCCCCCCTTCACAAGCACACACACACACACACACACACTTCTTTTTACAGCGGAGCTGCTAAGGGCTAGTTTCCCCAGTATCGTGTCCGTCAGCAAACAAATGATGACACTACACTTTGGACAGCTACCGCCATCTCTAAGTGACGACGGCAACCAGACAAACGGCTGGTTGGTTGTCTGGTTGCCGCCGTCGCGCATAGATGGCGGCGACCTCTCCAACCTTTCCACTCTGGCTTGCCGACTTGTGGCCGGCCTTAACTTCACTCGCTTCTTCACCAGAGTGGAAAGGCTGAAAGTATTTTCCTGAGGAATTGCCTCCTCCGTTTGTGTGTGCTAATTCGACAATTTTATTTGTCACTTTTTAACAGCAACCCTTCATTGCTTTTATTTTGCACCCCGTGAAGTTTAAAAGGGGTCCTAAAACGATATCGGGTTGGAATGTTCATGACTTTTCCGAGGCGTACTGGTCCTGGTCTGGCCCAAGTATACTCGCACAGGCCGCCACTGATTCAGAAGCTTTTTTGTCGCGGTGAAGTTGCGAGGATAAAATGAGACTATTTCTTTTAGTCTTGCCTTCGCAAATATTGATGTCGTAATTGTGGGATCCAAACCACCCGCCTGACGACAGTCGAGCGCGGCTCATGGATTGGACACGAGAACTGCGGTGAGCTAGCACTCGACTTCGGCTCGTAACAATCAATGCCTCGGCGGACACTCGGGTAGTGGCTCGTGTCCAACTACTGCTGTGATGAGATTAGCCGAATTCTTTTAACGTTAATTGGCGGCATAAGATAGGCACCAGGCCACGTGGCCGCTTCTGGCTCCGAGTTGAGGGGATGAACGATGCTCATATTTTTCTAATTTTTGGGCGACTGCCATTGCCTAGAAAAAAAAAAAGCAAAGCCAAGTTCAATCAGTTATTAACGTTAGAGAGTGATCCTCAGTAGTATTTAGTGGTGTATGAAAATCTTTTTATAGCTCCTTTAAGCAAAGTACAGAAGGGGTCGAAACGTGGGCAATAACTTGAGAACGACGCTCGTGTGAGACTTAGAGCGACTGCCAACGTCCGGCTGTCCCTCTGAGGTCACTAAAATCTTTTTTTTTAGGTATTCCTTCCGTACACACATGTAGCTTTGCGTAACGTCATATTAATAAGTCGCATTTAGTCATTTCAATATTTCTATTGTCGGGGACATCTTTCGGATGCAGTTCAGCAACGAAAAATGTTTTGGGTGCCTCAATGATGTAAAATTGGTCTTGAAACATATTTTTGTACTTTCAATAAACACTGTTAAGAAGTAACCCCTGACGTTGATAGCTTGCGAAAACATCCATTAGTTTCCCCCTCCGCGCAATAGCAGATGCAGAAAAAATAGAGGAAAGAGACAGCTGTTGATCCCCTCAACTCGCCATTTGAACAAGCGGCCACGTGATCTGACGCTAATTATATACCGTCAGTGTTCATCATAGTCATGCCCTAGGCGGCTAGGGTTTGGAAATCAAAAGCTTGGGCTGAGCTTCAGATATTGTTAGAATTTGGCTATTATCATATTTAATTGACATGAGCCGTTATCCGAATGTTTGGCGATGCTGATTGTCATGAACCTGAGCACTCGACTAAAGGTTTTGAAAATCGCTTACGTCACGGTGTCACATCACTCTCGGTGCAAAATCGTGATGTCATGTTACGTCACGCTGTCAACAAGGTTAATACATCTAGTGACTTCCTCAAATTAAATCGAGTTGACGCGGTGAGTCACGTGACGTCACGAGGTCAGGTGACATTACTTGACAACATTGTATTGACACCATGACGTCACGTGAGAACGTGACATATGGTTAATCATAGTGCCAATACAAAAGCGCCGCGAAAACCCACAATTTATCATACATTGCAATTCTGTACATGACGATTTGATCAATATATAGAAATACAGCCGCCGATTTTTTATTCCCATATGTTCATTTTCTGATACTAAAAAAATATAAAAATTACCTTGAACCGTTTTGAACCGGTTACCGTTATATTTTTTTCGGTTCGGTTCCGGTTCAGTTCCAAGATGGCGGCGAAGATTTCGGTTCGGTTCAGTTCCGGTTCGGCTAAAAATAACGGTTCTGTTCCGGTTTTCGGTTCGGTTCGGTTCCGGTTCGACACCCTGGTTAAAATACCTAACGTCGAGGCATTTTTTTTTTTTTGGAACACGTGGAGTGAGTGGGGAGTGAGTGAAAACATTTATTTGACAGAGTCAAATCAGCATCCCATGTCCAGGACGCCGCTTTTGCGGGCTGTGAGTACAGCCCTGTTGATGAGGCGGACCTGATCGGAGTGCAGAGAGCTGGATAGAGCCCTCAGCCAACCCTCATATGTGTTATTCTCAATGGGGATTATTTCAGCATTCTCAGTAGAATCTAAAATAGGTAGCTCAGGGCACGTCCAGGTGACGTGTGCGAGTTTAGCCGGTAGTTGTTTGCACCAGGGGCAGAGGTGGGAGGGGTATTTTTGTGGATAGAATTTATGAAGCCGAGCTATGTGCGGAAATGTATCTGTCTGGAGTTGTCTCCAGATGACACCCTGCTTTCGCGTGAGCCCATTCGGGCTGGGAAAACTCTGTCTAGCCTGCCTATAGTAGGCGAGGAGTTCGCTATAGCGTCTCTCTACTGGTTCTTGCTCATTTTCCTCCCTTGGGCGCTCACCCGCTCGGAAATGCAGACCTCGAGCCACCTCGTGCGCGCGTTCATTTCCTAATAATCCCGCGTGCCCCGGGGCCCAGATGAGCGTCACCTTTGGAAGGTTGGTTCCTTTCCTGAGTACTGCTGCTGCCGCTTTGTAGATTTGCCCTTTTGCGTAATTCCGGCACGCTTGCTGGGAATCAGTGATTATAGTGACACTGTCCCGTCCGCGGCTTGCCGAGGCTGCAAGTGCTATAGCCGTTTCCTCCGCGGCGTCGACGGTGGATGTTTTTATTGATGCCGTGCAGCGGGTTAAGAGATGTTGGTCGATTACACTCAAGGAGTAAATATTTGTGCTCGAGCGTCGAGAGGCATCCGTGTAGAGAGTATTGTCCCAGCTTTGTATTTGTTGCTCTAAGAATCGAATTCTGGCCTGTCTTCTGCCGTCATCTCTCCCCGGTTGCATGTGTCTGGGGATTGGACGAACTGTAATTTTACTTCTGATTTGATCATTTAGAATCTCGATGTCTTCGCTGCCACGGAGGAAACAGTCATATCCTAGTTTTGCTAGGAGATTTCTGCCGGTCGGGCTCTTTGTGAGTCGTTCTAGCTGGTTGAGCAGCTGGGCCTCTGCAAGCTCGGCGTACGTGTTGTGTAGGCCTAGGCTTGCGAGTTTCGCATTTGACGTGCTTACTGGCAGGCCGAGGACGTGTTTAAATGCTTTCCTAATTGCAGTGTCAATCTTCTTTGTTTGCTCCTGGTTGAGTTTATGGTACGGTAAGGCATAAACTATGCGGCTAATGACGAGCGCATTCACAAGTCGCACCCCGTCGATCTCTTTAAGGCCTCTTCGCTTGTTAATTATGCGGGTGGCCATCCTTTCCACCTGCGCGAGAGAGCGAAGCACTTTTGAGACGTTGTCTCCTGCTCCCCCTCCCTCCTGCAGGTGCATTCCTAGGATCCGTAGCGACTTGACCTGTGGAATCGTTTGGCCTCGCAGGTGTAGGTATAGGGGGGGATCAGGTCTCTTTTGGCCTCTGCGTTCTTTGATGAGGATGAGCTCAGATTTTTCGGCAGAGCATTGCAGGCCTCTAGGCTGTACATAGTTTTGTACCGTGTCTATAGCGCTCTGCAGTGCATTCTCTTGTTCGCCCAGGCTGCCTGCCGGAGTCCATATGGTAATGTCATCCGCATACAGCGCGTAGCGTATGCCTGCTATTTGAGAGAGAGCTTCTGGAAGCTTTCTCATCGCTATATTAAACAGGGTAGGTGAGAGCACTGACCCCTGAGGTGTGCCTCTGTTGGGCATACGGAGCTCCGGAGTGCGAAGGGTGCCTACACCTATTGTGGCGGTACGATCCCTGAGGAAATCCTTGACATAGTTATATATTCGGGCTCCGCAATTCGTGTTTGAGAGGTTCTCCAGTATAGCCTCATGTCGCACATTATCAAATGCGCCGGCTAGATCTAGCGCTAGAATTGCTTTCGCCTGGCTGGATTTGCGGTCTAAAATTTCCTCCTTGATCTGCAGGAGCACGTCCTGTGTAGAGAGATGTCTGCGGAAGCCAAACATGGTGTCCGCTAAGGCATTGACGCTTTCCAGGTGGGGCTGCAGCCGATTGAGGATAATATGCTCGAGGAGCTTACCCATACAAGATGTTAACGAGATAGGTCGCATATTTTCAATGCCCGGTGGTTTTCCCGGCTTTGGGATAAGTATGATTTCGGCGTGCTTCCATTCAGGGGGGAGCGAGCTACTTTCCCATATGCTATTGTAGATCTTGGTCAAGCGTTCGTAGTCTTCATTATTCAGATTTTTGAGCATTTTGAAGTCAATCTTATCTCTTCCAGGAGTTGTATTACGGCGAATAGCTTGGGCTGCGAATTGCACTTCTGCCAACGTGATTTCCCGATCGAGGTGTTCATTCGCTTCTCCTCCGTATTCCGCGTAGATGGCCGCAGGGCATTGCCCAATGTACTTATTCTTGATGCTGTCTAAGATTTGGTCGTCCGTCCTGCTGTCGAGGTGGAGGATCTTCTGTACGACCTGCGAAACCTGATATTTACTTTTGGTAGGATCGATTAGATGCCGAATTAGGCGCCAAGTCTCCTTAGTTCCTAGACCTCCTTGCATGCGGTCGCATATATCGTCCCAATTACGGGCGCAGAGCTCCTTAGCGTATTGTTCCGCTTCAGCTGTGAGGCGGTCAATGCGTCTTTTAACGCCGTTAGGCTTGTCTTTCGGGACCAACGGCGTACGCTGTAACAAAGTTTGCACCCAGCTAAAGGTGCATTTTCGTGTCTATAACTCACCCCCTTGCACCCCTAAGAAAGGGTGCTTCCGAATGACTACACACCCCTTTTCATGGGTGTTGTGGTTCAACGTGCACCTTTATCAATAAGGGGTGTTTGCAGCCTGTCACCACCCTTTGATATAAGGGTGTTATAAGGGTGTTAAAGGGTGCAAATTTTAGGAAGCCTTATAACCCCTATTGAGCCTTATTGATGCATGCGATACTTCTGGTGGTCATTGTAGGTCTGGAATACTCGAGGACAACTTTCTGTGGCAATGCAATCGGAGCTGTGGGTGACCGGGGTTAATTGGGCGCCGGTGCGGAGCGCTGTCATCGGCTGCTTTCATATCGCAGCCAATGGCTGCGCTCCGCACTGTCTCCCAGTTGCCACCCGCCATCCTCAGCTCCGGCTGTATTGCCACAGAAAGCTATGCTCGAGTATAGTCATTTAAAGAACACACAGAGCGGAACAATTAGTCGAAAAATTTATTGTTTCTTTAAAACACGTTGGTTTGTGAGCAGATCATCGCTTATTTGGCAGAAGCCTGCAGCTGAACACTGGAGAACTCTGCCACGTAAGAAGAGATGAAGCGCTGTGTTGCGCACCCTGGTTTTGTAACACGAACACCAAACAATAAATGTTCTACAACGCAGCACAAACCGTGTGCTGCTGTAGCATAGTTGATGTCAAAAAGATAGTATGCCGCCATCACTGCAGCAATGCCTTGCTCAGCATCAATCACACGCAGTAACTGCTGCTTCTCGATGCAAAGGAACAGGTTGTCTGCCTGCTCAACAGAGGTGCCACTGTAAGCGATGCATGGTGTACACGGTTTCTCTCCTTCCTGCATAGAAAAAGACAGTCCGGAGCAGCAGTTTAGAGTCACAATAGCACAGTTTGGAGCAAGCCAGGCCTGCCCATCATCCAGTCTGAAACACTTACGCTATAGACGTTCAAGCAAACAAAAATGTGTCTTTTGTGCGTGAAAACATTCGTGCAAGCTTTGGTGAAAAAAAAAGAAGAAAGAAAGCACAGCAATCAAGATACGCCTTGTAAATGCTCTGAGTCACTACAAATGCACTGACTCGTCATTTTATTGCGAGCTGTCATAGGCTAAAACCGGGACGTAAACGAAAGCATGTGTCTACAAGTCGGGTGTAAACAAACACAGTAGGTGCGCGAGCAGCAGACACACTTGCACGCCGTATGCCAAAATTATATTGATAACTAAAGAGCCCTTTGAATGTGATACATTGTCTTGGGCTTTACCACTCCAGAAAAAAAAATTGAAGCGCCTAGTGCTTATCAAACGATCATGTACAGTCGTAATATGCTTTCCATAAACACGAAAGTACCCAGTCATGCACCTCCATGTTCACGCAAAGCGAGATTTTGATTGTACCTTCAGTCACATTTTGCTCAAATTTTCAGCTCTCTGTGATTTATAGATCATTTTGTGGAAAACAGTTTCCTTTTTTTTTTGTCTCAAACCCCGTTTTAACTTTTGCGATACATCTGGCACAGCAAACAAGGCAAAGAATTTAAGCCACAGAATATGTGCAGTGCTGCTTCACCTAATTACCGCAACTATTGTTGTCTTATCCACGTGAGAGACGGACCTGTAAGAAAACGTGATCTGTAGTTCAGCTAATGTAGCACACAGTTATGAGAGGGATGGTATATCTGCATTTCACTTTCAAGCTTTCAGGATAGCTCTATGTTGCATAAACTTACCAGAGGAACAAACATTGCTTCCATTGCTCTTGGTTGATGAACAAGTTTCGCCAAGAGTTGCAAGGTTCGTACAGCCCGGATGTCTGCAATATGAACACATCACATACTCCTTAATTTTTCTTTAAATTTAAACTTTGTGATGCTTAAGAACCAAAAAGACTAGACACTCGAGGAAGACTAGTCCTTTCTTTACTTGGTGCTCTTTCTCGTCCTCATCTTGTTTCTCGCATTCCTTGTTTACTCCTACCCCCTCATCCAAAGCGTATCTTGTAAATATTTTTCAACTAAAACAAGTTGGTTCCTCTCATGACAAATATTGGTAGCAAATTCAGACCTGTCGCATGATAAGCTGAAATATTAAAGCAAGATTTAGAGCACTGTAAGTATAAAAACGATTGCTCGGAAAATTTGGAAATCTTTATAAAGGCAATTCGCCCTGAGATACACAAGGAGGCGGCGCTACTGTCGCGCTACCATCAAAGCGTGGACGAGACAAGGTCACCCTACGGCTTTCTAAAACCATTCGCCAGAGAATGCTAAGTATTCTGTTGAATATTGTAGCTTGTAAGTAATTCTAGTGGGAAATATGTCATTCTTCAGTAAATCACAGCATTATCGAATCAAATGTCCACCACGTGCATTCCCAATTATAAACATCAGCTTGATCAGCTATTACACCTCCGTCTGCTGTAAAACCTCGCTGAGCCTCTATTCGGATAAACTGAACAATTGATGTTGAATGCATCTTTTTCCACAACAAGCAACTAAGAAGTAAAAGTATAGGCAGTTACCATTTCTGTCTTTTAGTGGCAGTATGGTTTCATCTCGAGGTGGATAAGTTCACTAATTCAATTGCTCAGAGAACCTTACAATGGTAATGACGCTTCTGTGCTGAGCGGTTTCAGTAAATACACTGCATACCAAGAATGATCCTAGGAAACAAGGATGTCTTGGGTCACTGTTGTATCATAGAACACTGATGTGCACCCTGGTGACTCTAAACTTGCACAAAGCAGCATGGAATTCTTAGTAGGCTACAGCAAACACTAACGACACAACATGGCCGCACTGCATTTTTAACAAGTCTTGATGAACATACGTTTCTTGCGCCTTGCGCTAGCTGTCACCTTGTCAGCCTCCAGAACAAATATCATGTCCTTTCTTTTGGCTCCCAAGCGATCCCCGAGGGCTAGGCCCAGGACAGTTTGCATCCTTTCCACCACAGCTGCAGCTTCATGTTTCTTGAGTAGCATGTTAAAGTCGTGGAAAAACTGAAATATTTTAGAAAACAAAAATCTTGCACAATTATAAAAGATAGAAACACACTTCAAATACAGTATTTGCATGCAGAGCTGGCCGTCGTGGACAGCTAGAAACAACTAGAAATAGCAGCAACAGAACGAGAGCAGGCAAGATTCATGAATTCCCGCACAAGCCAGTGATCGCGATCTCAACATAGGTCACTTAGGTCTTGATTAATTCAATGTTGAGATTGATTTTTTCCAACGTATAGGAGGTATTCACTGGCCGCCATCGATGTGGTCACTGCTGTCGAACACGTGCAGACAGCTCTCACAAGCATTCTTTCGCACCAGCAAAACGGCCTTTCTTGGCTGACAGTAAGTTGCTTTACCCACGGCTCGTGCAGATGACGACACAGGGCGGGAATCGGAACCAAGCCGTCGGCGACAATACGTTATAGAAATTCAAAAATACACACTATCACATGTCACAAGAATCCAGCATTAAGAGACCTATGTATGCACAGGCAGTGTTCGAATTTTTTCAAATATGTTCACATTACCTGAAATCTGTCCCTCTCGAAGTCTATCTCTGAAGTCAGAAGACTGCAAGCGCTTGCGGAGGCCTTTATACCACGCAAGCTGGCTTCTTCAAGTGTCAACTTCCGACATGCACCATTAGTGGCCACCGTTAGGAGGCACGTAACCGACATTTCGGTATCCGAAGGCGCCGAACTTCGGCTAACTAATGAGCTAACCCTTATTGCTACCCAACGTTCGAATCGCGAACCACGATGCTAATGCGACACCCGGATGAAAATACGGCTACAGCCGGCCACTTTTCTAAAAGTTGCTAAAGGTCGTGCTTCGTTAATAATGAAATTAAACTTGGTCAAAATGTAACAAAAAGTCATCAAAATATAAAACATATTTATTTAAATAGTTACTATGTTTGTAAAAACAGAAAAAATATAATTCGAAACTACGACGTGGCCAGGTTCAGCATATAAATGCACCCGTACACCCTACCAATCTTCAACACCTTTGCACCTACGCACCCTTAAAAGGTGCATGGGTGTTTTAAGAGCGTTCAGGCGATGGCTACACCCATTTTCAAAAAACATACAAAACAAAAGGGTGTAGAAAGGGTGTCCTCAGCACAAAAGTGCACCTAAAGGTGACAAAATTTTTTACAGTGCAACAGAGCATTCTACGTCTATTCCATAAATGGAGTAGGTGGTTGTCGACCTCCGGAAACTCTTCGCTGCCGTAGACCGTTGTTGTGCACGCCTCTCGGCGCTCTATGATACCTCGGCTCCACTCTTCTACCCCGACGGTACCCGCATCATCGCAATACTGTCTAAAGAGGTCCCAATCGATGTTACGGTTGGGGCGGCCACGTTTTTTCCATACTCCGTCCCATAAATCTCGGTTGACAGAATGTAATGATCGCTTCCTAATTCAACCCCCGTGTTTTCCCATACAGCATTGGCAACATTCTTGGTTAGGGTGAGGTCCGGGCAAGTGTCTCGGCACGCTCTATTACCAATACGGGTGGGGAAGTCTGGATCTGTAAGAAGGACGAGCGATAGATTTTCTATGGCTTTTGCCACATCCGTTCCCCGTGGGGTGTCATTATTGTATCCCCACATACTGTGTGGGGCATTAAAATCGCCTGCTATAAGCAGTGGATGGTTGTTGGCTTTGTTTGCTGCTAGATGGAGGAGTCGACTAAGGGGAGGATTGCGCACCGAAGGCGAGCAGTAGACATTAAGTATGAAGAGACTGTGCCGGCCCCTTTTCCTGGGTACGATTTCCACTAGGCAATGCTGAATCTGATCCTGAGGAAGGCCCACTTCATGCTCTATAGCCGTGTGTCTTTTACCGACTAGGGTTGCCACCTGCGTTTGACCTTCGGGCTTGAAAGTGACATATCGGGGGACTCGCGGTGTTTTGCCGGTCTCTTGCACGGCAATTATGTCTGGCTGCGACGTGGATCCTAATATGTGTTGCGTCAATGATCCCTCCTTCGGCTGGTAACTGCGGCAGTTCCATTGCCAGATTATAATATGCGGTTCGCTCACTGGGCTAGGGGCCATGCTGTGCTACCCATGATATCTGTCGAGCTGGGTTTAGGATGGCCGTCGGCATGCTTTATTCTTTTGCAGTCGTTTATATCTCTCCCTATTTGTCCGTTTTGGGTCTCTTCTAACGCTCGAAAAAGTCTTCGGACATCCCGTTTGAGCTGTCTATTTTTCCGGCGGAGGCTCTCTTCTGTTTCCTCGCCGTCTGCTTCCGAGGCTTCTGTCTCTGTTTGTTCCGCTGGCTGCTGACGCGGGAGGGTGGACATGGCCTCTATCTTCTTGTTGCCTAAGGCATCTATTTTACGCATGAGTAGACCTATACAGTTTTCGAGGGAGGCGAGTCTATCTTTAATTTCTCGTATTTCTGCTTTGATCGGCTCTATCCCTGTTTGCGCTATTTGTAGTATTTCCTTACTCTCGTTCGGTTTTGAGGGTTGAGAGTTGGCTAAGGGCTTATTCCAGCTCACCTTTTGCGTGGCCGCGGGTTGTTCCCTTGCCGGGCTCTCGGGTCTGGGGTCGCGTGTCTGGGGCTGCGGCCCTCGGAGGTCTCTTGATCGGCTGCGACTCTCTTCCCGACTGGTGCTCCTTCCTCTGCTGCGGGATCGGCGCCTCCTGCTAAGTGAGCGGGGTTGATGTGTCCCTGGCAGAGATGGAAAGTCCTTGCCAGAGAGTGGCGGGGTTGTTTTGCTTTGCCTTGCTTGCCATGCTCGTCGTGGTGGGGTGGCCGGGGGCTGCCTGCGACGGGCCGGGCAAAATTTAGCCGTCGCGACATGTGCGCCCCCACAGTTGCGACACGACACGGTGCATTGATGCTTCTCGCTGTTACTTTGTCCGCACACCTTGCACAGGTTCACGTCCGGTCTCGGGCAGATGTCTGCCCTATGTCCCAGTTCGTGGCACTTGCTGCAGATCTGTCGGAGTGGGGTGTATTTTCGACATTCGTAGATGCCGTGCTGGTAGATAACTTGACGAGGTGCTCGTTGGCCCTGGAAGGTGAGCAGCGCTGTCTCCGAGCTTCCAAGCATCCTCCCATATACGAGCTCGAAGTTCGGCCCTACCCTCGTGTTGGCAAAGAGCTCCTCTGGTGATGTGTTTTTCTTTATGCCATGGATAACGACCTTGACGGTATTCTCCGGTGAGGCTATGTATGCCTTGAGTGGGTAGGTCTTGCCGTCTACCGTGAGCGTAGTGGCCGAGCTTGCTTCCGTAGCCACCGCCAGGCTAGGTGTGCTCAGCGTGACGAGGTTCTGCGCCGGTTGAAGGAGGATCTTCGGTGCCTTGTCCGGCTCGTTTCGACTTGCCGGACCCGCTGCCGCAGTTCTCACTGCGTCGTATACCATCCATCTTGGTAGTTTCGCAAGGTCAATGCCGCCCTGCACCCGATAGACAATTCGAAATTCATTTTTTGTGTTCCTGAGGAAGCGCGGCGTTCCTTTCGGACGTGGTGGGTATTTTTCATGCACCGGCTTCGGTGCGGTTTCTTTTTCCTCTCTGCTTGTTTCCTTCTTCTTGAGATAAATTGCGTCCAGCCGACGCGATCTTCGTTTTCGTCCTCGTCGCTGGAATCCGGCGCGCTGGCGTGTTTTTCTTCTGCTGCCGATAGGCCCTGCGTGCCCGGCTGCTCGCCGAGGCGTCGGGCCGTACCGTCGCCACGGTTGTTCGCCGGATTCATTTGGCGAGTTTCGTCGTTGTCGGTGGTTAATTCCATCTCGGAATCGGTTTTTTCGAGGTCCAAAGCGTCAAGGCTTCGTAGTTGTGCCTCCCGTCGCTGTTCTGTAGTCCTTGCTTTTTGCGCCGCTTCCATGCCTAGGCCTAACACCGCGGGCGGCTCCGGCGGCGTGGCGAATATTAAATTTGCCCAAAATTTATCAGAAATAGGCCCACCTCGGTGATTTTGGTGTCTTCCGATACCGGATGATGTTCCGCATCCGTTGGTGTTGTTGAAATTCCGTTGGCTTGCCGTTTAGTGGGCCAAAAAGTTCTTCTCGACGGAGCGCCGATAAAACACGTCCGCACGGTTCAGAATCGCGACGTCACTCCTGGAACACGTGGAACGACGTTTTTGTCTTTGAAGAAGGTAGGCGAGGGTAAATCGGGCCGGGAAGAAGGAAGCTGATCGGAACGCTGGAGAAGAGAGGGGAAACCTCTCTCTTTAGAGTTTAGTATGCTTCCTGTCTTACCCTCGCCCCATTTTCTTGGGTGGCTTGCACTCATAGCGTCTTAGCATTGACCGTGCTACGACGGCGTTCGAATTTTTGCTGTTTATTTGCATTTTTCTTCTGACCTCCTTCCGGACCAGAGCAGGCACGCTTCTGCATGACTGAGATTGAGACGCGCAAGTTTGAACAACCATATACCCTGTTTCATACTTAGCGTGCAATGCTGTCAACACTATCTGGCGCGAGCGTGTTGCTTGATCTCGTTGATCATTTGCACGCGTTCTCCCGCAAACAAAACCATAGGTGAAGCCACGCGCTCGCGTTTTGCAGCGTCTGCTGGCAACAAATAAGGCCGTCGCCAGCGTCTGCGAGCATGCATGCACAGCGGACGCCAACCAGAAGAGTCTGGTGCTAGCGAAAAGACAAACAAACAAACAGACAACTCAAGATCAGAAGTAGTAGCGCCGCGCCACGCTCTCTCTTATGCACGCAGCGCAAAGCGCGTGCAGTGCGGCCTTAACTTGCTCGTGCGCGTGTGGTTTTGTCATTTAGAACAGCACACGTCTGCGTGGTATGGATTGGCGGAGTTGTGCTCATCGCAGGACTTTCCAAATTGCTATACGACGTTAACCATCTCGGCGTTTCCGCTGCCTCTCACAACGACGAGTTTATTCTGTGCAGGCTGTCGCCGCCGTGGGAACTTTAGCTTCACTGGTGCACGAGTGCTGCTGACCTTTGTGTGCGTGAACTCCCGCCGGGATGGAACGCGGGACTCTCCTGCTGCTAGGACTAAATGACGTTCCTGCTTATGGATTCACGCCCTCAACTGCTCGACCCATGAGACGCAGGCGGAACCTCACGAACTGCCCGGACGTCTGCGAGATCGGCAATGACGTCGCCCCTTGTGGATCTGCGGTCGTATTCCGTGGCCGACGCAGCCGACGCTTCGAATGTGAGTGATCAACAAATTCTCTTTCTCCTGCCCCGGTTTTAGGGATTTCTCAAGATGGGAGGAAGAGGAACCAAGGTGAGCATCAATGGACCTTTTCCGAAGCGTTCTGCGCACGCGAGCGCCGATGCCAAGCGGCGGAAGTTGGCACCAAAAATCGAGGAAATTCGGAAGGAGGCTGTAGATCAGCGAGTAGAAAACGTAATTGCAGCATACATATAATTGTGTTACGCAAAAGAAAGCGGACGGAAAGAATAACAGGACGTTTAAGTGGACGCCATGGATGCCCCACTTGGACGGCGCGTTGGGCACGCCCCGCTGCTCAGAGAACGAAGAAACTGGTAGCGTAGCTCCCATTATCGATTGGTAGCGCAGGTAGGTCCCTTCCTCGATTTTTAGTTCGTGCAGCCACCGCACTGAGTGCCGTCGGTATGTGAAAAAGGTCCATTCTAGGCCTGACAGGGGCCTTTGCCTCTTATAAGCCAGTATTTTATTTTTAATGAAATAGCAGTTTTTGTTAAGTCAGCGGAGCCTTTACGGCCGATGCAGAGCCAAAACAGTAGACCCCCTTTTTGCGGCCACCTGTCTGGGAGCGCAGCAGTAGCAAATCATGACAGTTTGCCATTTTTACTGCGGCGTCTTTGTTCACACGCGCAACCTTAGCAAACGGTTTTTTTTTGTTGGTATATTCGTTTGGACACGCCATGGGACACCTTAGCAGACGCCACTATGCCATTTTTTTTTGTGGCGTAGCTTTTCGCACCGGACGTACTTATTCTTATGTTTGGTGTTGCAAGTGCCGGTGTTGTTGGCCTCCGCTAGATTTACTCGGCAGTTTGCCGTCTTTGATGCTTTCTTTTTCGGACGCGCGGCTTTAGCCGACGGTTATGTGCCATTTTTGGTGGCGTTCCTATCGGACGCTTGGCCTTTACTCGGCAGTTTGCCGTCTTTGATGCGTTCTTTTTCGGACGCGCGGCCTTAGCCGACGGTAATGTGCCATTTTTGGTGGCGTTCCTATCGGACGCGCGGCCTTTACTCGGTAGTTTGCCGTTTTTAATGCGTTCTTTCTCGGACGCGCGGCCTTAGCCGACGGTAATGTGCCATTTTCGGTGGCGTTCCTATCGGACGCGCGGAATTTACTCGGTAGTTTGCCGTTTTAATGCGTTCTTTCTCGGACGCGCGGCCTTAGCCGACGGTAGTGTGCCATTTTTGGTGGCGTTCCTATCGGACGCGCGGAATTTACTCGGTGGTTTGCCGTTTTTAATGCGTTCTTTCTCGGACGCGCGGCCTTAGCCGACGGTAATGTGCCATTTTTGGTGGCGTTCCTATCGGACGCTGCGGAATTTACTCGGTATAGTTTGCCGTTTTAATGCGTTCTTTCTCGGACGCGCGGCCTTAGCCGACGGTAATGTGCATCCATGGTGGCGTTCCTATCGGACGCGCGGAATTTACTCGGTAGTTTGCCGTTTTTAATGCGTTCTTTCTCGGACGCGTGGCCTTAGCCGACGGTAATGTGCCATTTTTGGTGGCGTTCCTATCGGACAGCGGAATTACTCGGTGAGTTTGCCGTTTTTAATGCGTTCTTTCTCGGACGCGCGGCCTTAGCCGACGGTAATGAGTCATTTTTGGTGGCGTTCCTATCGGACGCGCGGAATTTACTCGGTAGTTTGCCGTTTTTAATGCGTTCTTTTTCGGACGCACGGCCTTAGCCGACGGTAATGTGCCATTTTTGGTGGCGTTCTATCGGACGCGCGGAATTTACTCGGTAGTTTGCCGTTTTCAATGCGTTCGTTCTCGGACGCGCGGCCTTAGCCGACGGTAATGTGCCATTTTTGGTGGCGTTCCTATCGGACGCGCGGAATTTACTCGGTAGTTTGCCGTTTTTAATGCGTTCTTTCTCGGACGCGCGGCCTTAGCCGACGGTAATGTGCCATTTTGATGGCGTTCCTATCGGACGCGCGGAATTTACTCGGTAGTTTGCCGTTTTTAATGCGTTCTTTCTCGGACGCGCGGCCTTAGCCGACGGTAAGTGCCATTTTTGGTGGCGTTCCTATCGGACGCGCTGGCCTTTACTCGGCAGTTTGCCGTCTTTGATGCGTTCTTTCTCCGGACGCGCGGCCTTAGCCGACGGTAATGCCATTTTGGTGGCGTTCCTATCGGACGCGCGGAATTTACTCGGCAGTTTGCCGTCTTTGATGCGTTCTCGCGACGCACGGCCTTAGCCGACGGTAATGTGCCATTTTTGGTGGCGTTCCTATCGACCGCGCGGACTTTACTCGGTAGTTTGCCGTTTTTAATGCGTTCTTTCTCGGACGCGCGGCCTTAGCCGACGGTAATGTGCCATTTTTGGTGGCGTTCCTATCGGACGCGCGGAATTTACTCGGTAGTTTGCCAGTTGTGAATGAATTCTTCTCTCGGACGCGCGGCCTTAGCCGACGGTAATGCTTTTGGTGGCGTTCCGTCGGACGCGCGAATTTACTCGGTGGTTGCCGTTTTAATGCGTTCAGCTGTCGGACGCGCGGCCTTAGCCGACGGTAATGTGCCGTATACGTGTGGCGTCTATGTCGGACGCGCGCGAATTTACCCACGTTTGCCGTTTTTAATGCCGTTCTCTCTCCGGACGCACGGCCTTATGCGACGGTAATGTGCCACTTTTAGTGGCGTTCTATGGACGCCGGACGGTACTCGGTAGTGTGCCGTTTTTAATGCGCGTTCTTCGCTGCGACGCGCGGCCTGTAGACCGACGAGTAATGTACGCAGTGACTGGTGGCGACACCATCAGACGCGCGGAATATTACTCAGTGAGTTTGCCGTTTTTAATGCGTTCATTTCTCGGACAGCGCGGCCTTAGCCGACGGTAATGTGCCATTTTTGGTGGCGTTCCTATCGGACGCGCGGAATTTACTCGGTAGGCTTGCCGTTTTTAATGCGTTCCTTTCTCTGACGCGCGGCCTTAGCCGACGGTAATGTCGCCATGCTGGTGCGTTCCTATGGACGCTGCCGAATTACTCGGTAGTTTGCCGTCTTTGATGCGTTCTTTTTCGGACGCGCGGCCTTAGCCGACGGTAATGTGCCATTTTTGGTGGCGTTCCTATCGGACGCGCGGAATTTACTCGGTAGTTTGCCGTCTTTGATGCGTTCCTTCTCGGACGCGCGCCTCAGCCGACGGTAATGTGCCATTTTTGGTGGCGTTCCTATCGGACGCGCGGCCTTTACTCGGCAGTTTGCCGTCTTTGATGCGTTCTTTTTCGGACGCGCGGCCTTAGCCGACGGTAATGTGCCATTTTGGTGGCGTTCCTATCGGACGCGCGGCCTTTACTCGGCAGTTTGCCGTTTTTGATGCGTTCGTTTTCGGACGCGCGGCCTTAGCCGACGAGTAATGCGCCATTTTTGGTGGCGTTCCTATCGGACGCGCGGCCTTTACTCGGCAGTTTGCCGTCTTTGATGCGTTCTTTTTCGGACGCGCGGCCTTAGCCGACGATAATGTGCCATTTTGGTGGCGTTCCTATCGGACGCGCGGATTTTGCTCGGCAGTTTGCCGTCTTTGATGCGTTCTTTTTCGGACGCGCGGCCTTAGCCGACGATAATGCGCCATTTTTGGTGGCGTTCCTATCGGACGCGCGGCCTTTACTCGGCAGTTTGCCGTCTTTGATGCGTTCTTCGGACGCGCGGCCTTAGCCGACGGTAATGTGCCATTTTGGTGGCGTTCCTATCGGACGCGCGGCCTTTACTCGGTAGTTTGCCGTTTTTAGATGCGTTCTGTTTTCGGACGCGCGGCCTTAGCCGACGATAATGTGCCATTTTGGTGGCGTTCCTATCGGACGCGCGGCCTTCGTACTCGGCAGTTGGCCGTCTTGATGCGTTCTTTTGGACGCGCGGCCTTAGCCGACGATAATGTGCCATTTTTGGTGGCGTTCCTATCGGACGCGCGGCCTTTACTCGGCAGTTTGCCGTCTTTGATGCGTTCTTTTTCGGACGCGCGGCCTTAGCCGACGGTAATGTGCCATTTTTGGTGGCGTTCCTATCGGACGCGCGGGCCTTCTACTCGGCAGTTTGCCGTCTTTGATGCGTTCTTTTTCGGACGCGCGCGGCCTTAGCCGACGGTAATGTGCCATTTTGGTGGCGTTCCTATCGAACGCGCGGCCTTTACTCGGTAGTTTGCCGTTTTTAAATGCGTTCGTTTTCGGACGCGCGGCCTTAGCCGACGGTAATGTGCCATTTTTGGTGGCGTTCCTATCGGACGCACGGCCTTTACTCGGCAGTTTGCCGTCTTTGATGCGTTCTTTTTCGGACGCGCGGCCTTAGCCGACGATAATGTGCCATTTTTGGTGGCGTTCCTATCGGACGCGCGGCCTTTACTCGGCAGTTTGCCGTCTTTGATGCGTTCTTTTTCGGACGCGCGGCCTTAGCCGACGGTAATGTGCCATTTTTGGTGGCGTTCCTATCGGACGCGCGGCCTTTACTCGGCAGTTTGCCGTCTTTGATGCGTTCTTTTTCGGACGCGCGGCCTTAGCCGACGGTAATGTGCCATTTTGGTGGCGTCTCCTATCGAACGCTTGCCGGCCTTGCTCGGTGGTTTGCCGTTTTTTAAATCGCGTTCGTTTTCGGACGCGCGGCCTTAGCCGACGGTAATGTGCCATTTTTGGTGGCGTTCCTATCGGACGCAGCGGCCTTTACTCGGCAGTTTTGCCGTCTTTGATGCGTTCTTTTTTGGACGCGTGACGTCCAAACACGACGGTAATGTGCCACTGCTGGTGGCGTTCCTATCGGACGCATCGGCCTTTACTCGGCAGTTTGCCGTCTTTGATGCGTTCTTTTTTCGGACAGCACGGCCTGCGCGCGTCGGTAATGCGCCATTGTTGGTAGCGTTCCTACCGGACGCGCGACGCTACTCGGCGGTTGCCCCTGCTGTTGGCGCGGTTCGACAGAACACGACGCTAACCAACTGCGAATACTGTTGCCAAGGCTGCGCGTCCGAAAGTTCGCATCTAAGACGGCTGGCCGCTGAGTCGAGGCTGACGCGTCCTAAAAAGAACGCATCTTTGACGGCGACTGCTTAGCCAAAAGGCCGCGCGTCCGATAGGAACGCCTGCTCGAAAACGGCACATGACGCGCCGGCGCTGCCGTGCGTTCCGTAAACAGTATCAGCATTCGCACACGTCGACGAAGCATTCGCGAGCGAACGGCACCGTTTTTGGCTGACCGGACGCCTCGGCGCCGTCAATCGAACTGATGCTGCCTATCCCGGGCGGCGTATCAATGGAGTCAGTCGGCGTCCGCTGAGCGCGGTTCGCCGCCGATCGTGACTAACACTGGCGTCGACAGCCAGCGCGTCGAAAAAGAATACGGTCAAAGATGGCAACCGGCAATGAGCGGTGGGCGTCTAGCGTGTCACGCTAGAGCGCCACGCCAGGGGCATTACGTCCGTCGGCATGGTGCGCCCAGGTAGTCTCGTTCGACGCGCGGCCGTCGCCGAGCAGCGCCGTCATTGTTGGTGGACGTTCGCCTCGTCGGACGGCAAACTTACTCCATTGATTTGCCGTCTTTGATAGGTGCCTGGCGATTCACGGCGCTGAACGACATCGTGCCGTTTTTGGCGGCGTCCGCTCGCGTGTGCTTCTCGGCGTTCGACAGAACGCCGATACTGTGGGCGGACGTCACGGCATCGCCGGCAGCAGTGCGCCGCGCGCCTGGTGAGCGTTCGCTATCGAAGACGCGCGGAACCTTCGTCGCTAACAGTTGCCGTCTTTGACGCGTTCTTGTTTGGACGCGCAGCCTTTACTGGCAGCGGTTGCCGTCTGGTTGATGCGTTCATGTCTGGACGCGCAGCCTTATCAACAGTAGGGGCAACCGCCGAGTAGCGTCGCGCGTCCGATACGGAACGCCACCAGCAGATGGCACTTTGCACGTCGGCGAAGGCCATGCGTCCGAAAGAAGAACGCATCGAAGACGGCGAACTGCCGGGTAAAGGCCGTGCGTAGCCGACTAGGTACGCCATTCAAGCAATGGCACATTACCGTCGGTTAGGCGTCGACGCGTCCTAAAAAGAACGCACTCAAAGACGGCAAACTGCCGAGTAAAGGCCGCGCGTCCGATAGGAACGCCACCAAAAATGGCACATTATCGTCGGCTAAGGCCGCCGCGTCCGAAAAACAACGCATCAAAGACGGCAAACTGCCGAGTAAAGGCCGCGCGTCCGATAGGAACGCCACCAAAAATGGCACGTTACCGTCGGCTAAGGCCGCGCGTCCGAAAAGAACTGCACCAAAGACGGCAAACTGCCGAGTAAAGGCCGCGCGTCCGATAGGAACGCCGCCAAAAATGGTACATTACCGTCGGCTAAGGCCGCGCGTCCGAAAAAGAACGCATCAAAGACGGCAAACTGCCGAGTAAAGGCCGCGCGTCCGATAGGAACGCCACCAAAAATGGCACATTATCGTCGGCTAAGGCCGCGCGTCCGAAAAAGAACGCATCAAAGACGGCAAACTGCCGAGTAAAGGCCGCGCGTCCGATAGGAACGCCACCAAAAATGGCACATTACCGTCGGCTAAGGCCGCGCGTCCGAAAAAGAACGCATTCAAAGACGGCAAACTGCCGAGTAAAGGCCGCGCGTTCGATAGGAACGCTACGCAAAAATGGCACATTACCGTCGGCTAAGGCCGCGCAGTCCGAAAAAGAACGCATCAAAGACGGCAAACTGCCGAGTAAAGGCCGCGCGTCCGATAGGAACGCCACCAAAAATGGCACATTACCGTCGGCTAAGGCCGCGCGTCCGAAAAAGAACGCATCAAAGACGGCAAACATGCCGAGTAAAAGGCCGCGAGTCCGATAGGAACGCCACCAAAAATGGCACATTATCCGTCGGCTAAGGCCGCGCGTCCGAAGAACGACACGCAGCAAAGACGGCAAACTGCCGAGTAAAGGCACGCGCGTACCGATAGGAACGCCACCAAAATGGCACATTACCGTCGGCTAAGGCCGCGCGTCCGAAAAAGAACGCATCAAAGACGGCAAACTGCCGAGTAAAGGCCGCGCGTCCGATAGGAACGCCACCAAAAATGGCACATTATCGTCGGCTAAGGCCGCGCGTCCGAAAAAGAACGCATCAAAGACGGCAAACTGCCGAGTAAAGGCCGCGCGTCCGATAGGAACGCCACCAAAAATGGCACATTACCGTCGGCTAAGGCCGCGCGTCCGAAAAAGAACGCATCAAAGACGGCAAACTGCCGAGTAAAGGCCGCGCGTCCGATAGGAACGCCACCAAAAATGGCACATTACCGTCGGCTAAGGCCGCGCGTCCGAAAAAGAACGCATCAAAGACGGCAAACTGCCGAGTAAAGGCCACGCGTCCGATAGGAACGCCACCAAAAATGGCACATTACCGTCGGCTAAGGCCGCGCGTCCGAAAAAGAACGCATCAAAGACGGCAAACTGCCGAGTAAAGGCCGCGCGTCCGATAGGAACGCCACCAAAAATGGCACATTACCGTCGGCTAAGGCCGCGCGTCCGAAAAAGAACGCATCAAAGACGGCAAACTGCCGAGTAAAGGCCGCGCGTCCGATAGGAACGCCACCAAAAATGGCACGTTACCGTCGGCTAAGGCCGCGCGTCCGAAAAAGAACGCATCAAAGACGGCAAACTGCCGAGTAAAGGCCACGCGTCCGATAGATATACCAAAAATGGCACATTACCGTTGGCTAAGGCCGCGTCGAAAAACGCATCAAAGACGGCAAACTGCCGGAAGTAAAGGCCGCCGCGTCCGATAGGAACGCCACCAAAAATGGCACATTACCGTCGGCTAAGGCCGCGCGTCCGAAAAGAACGCAATCAAAGACGGCAAACTGCCGAGTAAAGGCCACGCGTCCGATAGGAACGCCACCAAAAATGGTACATTACCGTCGGCTAAGGCCGCGCGTCCGAAAAAGAACGCATCAAAGACGGCAAACTGCCGAGTAAAGGCCGCGCGTCCGATAGGAACGCACACCAAAAATGGCACATTACCGTCGGCTAAGGCCGCGCGTCCGAAAAAGAACGCATCAAAGACGGCAAACTGCCGAGTAAAGGCCGCGCGTCCGATAGGAACGCCACCAAAAATGGCACATTACCGTTGGCTAAGGCCGCGCGTCCGAAAAAGAACGCATCAAAGACGGCAAACTGCCGAGTAAATGTGCCGCGCGTCCGATAGGAACGCCACCAAAAATGGCACATTACCGTCGGCTAAGGCCGCGCGTCCGAAAAAGAACGCATCAAAGACGGCAAACTGCCGAGTAAAGGCCGCGCGTCCGATAGGAACGCCACCAAAAATGGCACATTACCGTCGGCTAAGGCCGCGCGTCCGAAAAAGAACGCATTAAAGACGGCAAACTACCGAGTAAATTCCACGCGTCCGATAGGAACGCCACCAAAAATGGCACATTACCGTCGGCTAAGGCCGCGCGTCCGAAAAAGAACGCATTAAAGACGGCAAACTGCCGAGTAAAGGCCGCGCGTCCGATAGGAACGCCACCAAAAATGGCACATTACCGTCGGCTAAGGCCGCGCGTCCGAGAAAGAACGCATCAAAGACGGCAAACTGCCGAGTAAAGTCCGCGCGTCCGATAGGAACGCCACCAAAAATGGCACATTACCGTCGGCTAAGGCCGCGCGTCCGAGAAAAGAACGCATCAAAGACGGCAAACTGACCGAGTAAAGGCCGCGCGTCCGATAGGAACGCCACCAAAAATGGCACATTACCGTCGGCTAAGGCCGCGCGTCCGAAGAAAGAACGCATTAAAAACGGCAAACTACCGAGTAAATTCCGCGCGTCCGATAGGAACGCCACCAAAAATGGCACATTACCGTCGGCTAAGGCCGCGCGTCCGAGAAAGAACGCATTAAAAACGGCAAACTACCGAGTAAATTCCGCGCGTCCGATAGGAACGCCACCAAAAATGGCACATTACCGTCGGCTAAGGCCGCGCGTCCGAGAAAGAACGCATTAAAGACGGCAAACTGCCGAGTAAATTCCGCGCGTCCGATAGGAACGCCACCAAAAATGGCACATTACCGTCGGCTAAGGCCGCGCGTCCGAGAAAGAACGCATTAAAAACGGCAAACTACCGAGTAAAGGCCGCGCGTCCGATAGGAACGCCACCAAAAATGGCACATTACCGTCGGCTAAGGCCGCGCGTCCGAAAAAGAACGCATCAAAGACGGCAAACTGCCGAGTAAAGGCCACGCGTCCGATAGGAACGCCACCAAAAATGGCACATAACCGTCGGCTAAAGCCGCGCGTCCGAAAAGAAAGCATCAAAGACGGCAAACTGCCGAGTAAATCTAGCGGAGGCCAACAACACCGGCACTTGCAACACCAAACATAAGAATAAGTACGTCCGGTGCGAAAAGCTACGCCACAAAAAAAAATGGCATAGTGGCGTCTGCTAAGGTGTCCCATGGCGTGTCCAAACGAATATACCAAAAAAAAAAACTGTTTGCTAAGGTTGCGCGTGTGAACAAAGACGCCGCAGTAAAAATGGCAAACTGTCATGATTTGCTACGGCTGCGCTCCCAGACAGGTGGCCGCAAAAAAGGGGTCTACTGTTTTGGCTCTGCATCGGCCGTAAAGGCTCGCTGACTTAACAAAAACTGCTATTTCATTAAAAATAAAATAGACTGGCTTATAAGAGGCAAAGGCCCCTGTCAGGCCTAGAATGGACCTTTTCGCACATACCGAGCGAGCACTGGTGCACGGTGGCACTGCACGAACATGAAACCGAGGAAGGGACCTACCTGCGCTACCAATCGATAATGCGGAGCTATGCAAACCAGTTTCTTTGTTCTCTAGAAGCAGCGGGGCGGGTGCTAACGCGCCGTCCAAGCGGGCATCCATGGCAGTCCACTTGAGCGGCCTGTTATTCTCGCCGTCCGCTGCTCATATGCAACACAAGTATATGTATGCCGTAATTCGTCTCTACTCGCTGATCTACAGCCTCCTTCCCGAATTTCCTCGATTTTTGGTGTCAACTTCCGCCGCCCGGCATCGGCGCTGCGCGTCGCAGAACGCTTCGGAAAAGGTCCATTGATGCTCACCTTGGTTCCTCTTACTCCCATCTTGAGAAATCTAAAACCGGGGCAGGAGAAAGAGAATTTGTTGATCACTCACATTCGAAGCGTCGGCTGCGTCAGCCACGGAATACGACCGCAGATCCACAAGGGGCGACGTCATTGCCATCTCGGCAGACGTCCGGGCAGTTCGTGAGGTTCCGCCTGCGTCTCATGCGGTCGGCGTTGAGGCGTGAATCCATAAGCAGGAACGTCATTTAGTCCTAGCAGTAGCGAGAGTCCCGCGTTCCATCTCGGCGGAGTTCACGCACACAAAGGTCAGCAGCACTCGGTGCACCAAGTGAAGCTAAAGTTCCCACGGCGGCGACAGCCTGCACAGAATAAACTCGTCGTTGTGAGAGGCAGCGGAAACGCCGAGATGGTGTAACGTCGTATAGCAATTTGGAAAGTCCTGCGATGAACACGACTTCGCCAACCATACCACGCAGACGTGTACTGTTCTAAATGACAAGAACCACACGCGCACGAGCAAGCAGAGCCGCACTGCACGCGCTTTGCGCTGCGTGCATAAGAGAGAAGCGTGGCGCGTGGCGCTACTACTTCTGATCTTGAGTTGTCTGTTTGTTTGTTTGTCTTTTCTCTAGCACCAGACTCTTCTGGTTGGCGTCCGCTGTGCATGCATGCTCGCAGACGCTGGCGACGGCCTTATTTGTTGCCAGCAGACGCTGCAAAACGCGAGCGCGTGGCTTCACCTATGGTTTTGTTTGCGGGAGAACGCGTGCAAATGATCAACGAGATCAAGCAACACGCTCGCGCCAGATATGTGTTGAACAGCATTGCACGCTAAGTGCGAAACAGGGTATATGGTTGTTCAAACTTGCGCGTCTCAATCTCCAGTCATGCAGAAGCGTGCCTGCTCTGGTCCGGAAGGAGGTCAGAAGAAAAATGCAAATAAACAGCAAAAATTCGAACGCCGTCGTAGCACAGGTCAATGCTAAGACGCTATGAGTTGCAAGCCACCCAAGAAAATGGGGCGAGGGTAAGACAGGAAGCATACTAAACTCTAAAGAGAGGAGGTTTCCCCTCTGCTTCTCCAGCGTTCCATCTGCTTCCTTCTTCCCGGCCCGATTTACCCTCGCCCTACCTTCTTCAAAGACAAAAAACGTCGTTCGCATGTTCCAGGAGTGACGTCGCGATTCTGAACCGTGCGGACGTGTTTTATCGGCGCTCCGTCGAGAAGAACTTTTTGGCCCACTAAACGGCAAGCCAACGGAATTTCAACAACACCAACGGATGCGGAACATCATCCGGTATCGGAAGACACCAAAATCACCGAGGTGGGCCTATTTCTGATAAATTTTGGGCAAATTTAATATTCGCCACGCCGCCGGAGCCGCCCGCGGTGTTAGGCCTAGGCATGGAAGCGGCGCAAAAAGCAAGGACTACAGAACAGCGACGGGAGGCACAACTACGAAGCCTTGACGCTTTGGACCTCGAAAAAACCGATTCCGAGATGGAATTAACCACCGACAACGACGAAACTCGCCAAATGAATCCGGCGAACAACCGTGGCGACGGTACGGCCCGACGCCTCGGCGAGCAGCCGGGCACGCAGGGCCTATCGGCAGCAGAAGAAAAACACGCCAGCGCGCCGGATTCCAGCGACGAGGACGAAAACGAAGATCGCGTCGGCTGGACGCAATTTATCTCAAGAAGAAGGAAACAAGCAGAGAGGAAAAAGAAACCGCACCGAAGCCGGTGCATGAAAAATACCCACCACGTCCGAAAGGAACGCCGCGCTTCCTCAGGAACACAAAAAATGAATTTCGAATTGTCTATCGGGTGCAGGGCGGCATTGACCTTGCGAAACTACCAAGATGGATGGTATACGACGCAGTGAGAACTGCGGCAGCGGGTCCGGCAAGTCGAAACGAGCCGGACAAGGCACCGAAGATCCTCCTTCAACCGGCGCAGAACCTCGTCACGCTGAGCACACCTAGCCTGGCGGTGGCTACGGAAGCAAGCTCGGCCACTACGCTCACGGTAGACGGCAAGACCTACCCACTCAAGGCATACATAGCCTCACCGGAGAATACCGTCAAGGTCGTTATCCATGGCATAAAGAAAAACACATCACCAGAGGAGCTCTTTGCCAACACGAGGGTAGGGCCGAACTTCGAGCTCGTATATGGGAGGATGCTTGGAAGCTCGGAGACAGCGCTGCTCACCTTCCAGGGCCAACGAGCACCTCGTCAAGTTATCTACCAGCACGGCATCTACGAATGTCGAAAATACACCCCACTCCGACAGATCTGCAGCAAGTGCCACGAACTGGGACATAGGGCAGACATCTGCCCGAGACCGGACGTGAACCTGTGCAAGGTGTGCGGACAAAGTAACAGCGAGAAGCATCAATGCACCGTGTCGTGTCGCAACTGTGGGGGCGCACATGTCGCGACGGCTAAATTTTGCCCGGCCCGTCGCAGGCAGCCCCCGGCCACCCCACCACGACGAGCATGGCAAGCAAGGCAAAGCAAAACAACCCCGCCACTCTCTGGCAAGGACTTTCCATCTCTGCCAGGGACACATCAACCCCGCTCACTTAGCAGGAGGCGCCGATCCCGCAGCAGAGGAAGGAGCACCAGTCGGGAAGAGAGTCGCAGCCGATCAAGAGACCTCCGAGGGCCGCAGCCCCAGACACGCGACCCCAGACCCGAGAGCCCGGCAAGGGAACAACCCGCGGCCACGCAAAAGGTGAGCTGGAATAAGCCCTTAGCCAACTCTCAACCCTCAAAACCGAACGAGAGTAAGGAAATACTACAAATAGCGCAAACAGGGATAGAGCCGATCAAAGCAGAAATACGAGAAATTAAAGATAGACTCGCCTCCCTCGAAAACTGTATAGGTCTACTCATGCGTAAAATAGATGCCTTAGGCAACAAGAAGATAGAGGCCATGTCCACCCTCCCGCGTCAGCAGCCAGCGGAACAAACAGAGACAGAAGCCTCGGAAGCAGACGGCGAGGAAACAGAAGAGAGCCTCCGCCGGAAAAATAGACAGCTCAAACGGGATGTCCGAAGACTTTTTCGAGCGTTAGAAGAGACCCAAAACGGACAAATAGGGAGAGATATAAACGACTGCAAAAGAATAAAGCATGCCGACGGCCATCCTAAACCCAGCTCGACAGATATCATGGGTAGCACAGCATGGCCCCTAGCCCAGTGAGCGAACCGCATATTATAATCTGGCAATGGAACTGCCGCAGTTACCAGCCGAAGGAGGGATCATTGACGCAACACATATTAGGATCCACGTCGCAGCCAGACATAATTGCCGTGCAAGAGACCGGCAAAACACCGCGAGTCCCCCGATATGTCACTTTCAAGCCCGAAGGTCAAACGCAGGTGGCAACCCTAGTCGGTAAAAGACACACGGCTATAGAGCATGAAGTGGGCCTTCCTCAGGATCAGATTCAGCATTGCCTAGTGGAAATCGTACCCAGGAAAAGGGGCCGGCACAGTCTCTTCATACTTAATGTCTACTGCTCGCCTTCGGTGCGCAATCCTCCCTTAGTCGACTCCTCCATCTAGCAGCAAACAAAGCCAACAACCATCCACTGCTTATAGCAGGCGATTTTAATGCCCCACACAGTATGTGGGGATACAATAATGACACCCCACGGGGAACGGATGTGGCAAAAGCCATAGAAAATCTATCGCTCGTCCTTCTTACAGATCCAGACTTCCCCACCCGTATTGGTAATAGAGCGTGCCGAGACACTTGCCCGGACCTCACCCTAACCAAGAATGTTGCCAATGCTGTATGGGAAAACACGGGGTTGAATTAGGAAGCGATCATTACATTCTGTCAACCGAGATTTATGGGACGGAGTATGGAAAAAAACGTGGCCGCCCCAACCGTAACATCGATTGGGACCTCTTTAGACAGTATTGCGATGATGCGGGTACCGTCGGGGTAGAAGAGTGGAGCCGAGGTATCATAGAGCGCCGAGAGGCGTGCACAACAACGGTCTACGGCAGCGAAGAGTTTCCGGAGGTCGACAACCACCTACTCCATTTATGGAATAGACGTAGAATGCTCATGCCTGACTAAAAATTTTGCACCCTTTAGGGTACTTTTGTGCTGAGGACACCCTTTCTACACCCTTTTGTTTTGTATGTTTTTGAAAATGGGTGTAGCCATCGCCTGAACGCTCTTAAAACACCCATGCACCTTTTAAGGGTGCGTAGGTGCAAAGGTGTTGAAGATTGGTAGGGTGTACGGGTGCATTTATATGCTGAACCTGGCCACGTCGTAGTTTCGAATTATATTTTTTCTGTTTTTACAAACATAGTAACTATTTAAATAAATATGTTTTATATTTTGATGACTTTTTGTTACATTTTGACCAAGTTTAATTTCATTATTAACGAAGCACGACCTTTAGCAACTTTTAGAAAAGTGGCCGGCTGTAGCCGTATTTTCATCCGGGTGTCGCATTAGCATCGTGGTTCGCGATTCGAACGTTGGGTAGCAATAAGGGTTAGCTCATTAGTTAGCCGAAGTTCGGCGCCTTCGGATACCGAAATGTCGGTTACGTGCCTCCTAACGGTGGCCACTAATGGTGCATGTCGGAAGTTGACACTTGAAGAAGCCAGCTTGCGTGGTATAAAGGCCTCCGCAAGCGCTTGCAGTCTTCTGACTTCAGAGATAGACTTCGAGAGGGACAGATTTCAGGTAATGTGAACATATTTGAAAAAATTCGAACACTGCCTGTGCATACATAGGTCTCTTAATGCTGGATTCTTGTGACATGTGATAGTGTGTATTTTTGAATTTCTATAACGTATTGTCGCCGACGGCTTGGTTCCGATTCCCGCCCTGTGTCGTCATCTGCACGAGCCATGGGTAAAGCAACTTACTGTCAGCCAAGAAAGGCCGTTTTGCTGGTGCGAAAGAATGCTTGTGAGAGCTGTCTGCACGTGTTCGACAGCAGTGACCACATCGATGGTGGCCAGTGAATACCTCCTATACGTTGGAAAAAATCAATCTCAACATTGAATTAATCAAGACCTAAGTGACCTATGTTGAGATCGCGATCACTGGCTTGTGCGGAATTCATGAATCTTGCCTGCTCTCGTTCTGTTGCTGCTATTTCTAGTTGTTTCTAGCTGTCCACGACGGCCAGCTCTGCATGCAAATACTGTATTTGAAGTGTGTTTCTATCTTTTATAATTGTGCAAGATTTTTGTTTTCTAAAATATTTCAGTTTTTCCACGACTTTAACATGCTACTCAAGAAACATGAAGCTGCAGCTGTGGTGGAAAGGATGCAAACTGTCCTGGGCCTAGCCCTCGGGGATCGCTTGGGAGCCAAAAGAAAGGACATGATATTTGTTCTGGAGGCTGACAAGGTGACAGCTAGCGCAAGGCGCAAGAAACGTATGTTCATCAAGACTTGTTAAAAATGCAGTGCGGCCATGTTGTGTCGTTAGTGTTTGCAGTAGCCTACTAAGAATTCCATGCTGCTTTGTGCAAGTTTAGAGTCACCAGGGTGCACATCAGTGTTCTATGATACAACAGTGACCCAAGACATCCTTGTTTCCTAGGATCATTCTTGGTATGCAGTGTATTTACTGAAACCGCTCAGCACAGAAGCGTCATTACCATTGTAAGGTTCTCTGAGCAATTGAATTAGTGAACTTATCCACCTCGAGATGAAACCATACTGCCACTAAAAGACAGAAATGGTAACTGCCTATACTTTTACTTCTTAGTTGCTTGTTGTGGAAAAAGATGCATTCAACATCAATTGTTCAGTTTATCCGAATAGAGGCTCAGCGAGGTTTTACAGCAGACGGAGGTGTAATAGCTGATCAAGCTGATGTTTATAATTGGGAATGCACGTGGTGGACATTTGATTCGATAATGCTGTGATTTACTGAAGAATGACATATTTCCCACTAGAATTACTTACAAACTACAATATTCAACAGAATACTTAGCATTCTCTGGCGAATGGTTTTAGAAAGCCGTAGGGTGACCTTGTCTCGTCCACGCTTTGATGGTAGCGCGACAGTAGCGCCGCCTCCTTGTGTATCTCAGGGCGAATTGCCTTTATAAAGATTTCCAAATTTTCCGAGCAATCGTTTTTATACTTACAGTGCTCTAAATCTTGCTTTAATATTTCAGCTTATCATGCGACAGGTCTGAATTTGCTACCAATATTTGTCATGAGAGGAACCAGCTTGTTTTAGTTGAAAAATATTTACAAGATACGCTTTGGATGAGGGGGTAGGAGTAAACAAGGAATGCGAGAAACAAGATGAGGACGAGAAAGAGCACCAAGTAAAGAAAGGACTAGTCTTCCTCGAGTGTCTAGTCTTTTTGGTTCTTAAGCATCACAAAGTTTAAATTTAAAGAAAAATTAAGGAGTATGTGATGTGTTCATATTGCAGACATCCGGGCTGTACGAACCTTGCAACTCTTGGCGAAACTTGTTCATCAACCAAGAGCAATGGAAGCAATGTTTGTTCCTCTGGTAAGTTTATGCAACATAGAGCTATCCTGAAAGCTTGAAAGTGAAATGCAGATATACCATCCCTCTCATAACTGTGTGCTACATTAGCTGAACTACAGATCACGTTTTCTTACAGGTCCGTCTCTCACGTGGATAAGACAACAATAGTTGCGGTAATTAGGTGAAGCAGCACTGCACATATTCTGTGGCTTAAATTCTTTGCCTTGTTTGCTGTGCCAGATGTATCGCAAAAGTTAAAACGGGGTTTGAGACAAAAAAAAAGGAAACTGTTTTCCACAAAATGATCTATAAATCACAGAGAGCTGAAAATTTGAGCAAAATGTGACTGAAGGTACAATCAAAATCTCGCTTTGCGTGAACATGGAGGTGCATGACTGGGTACTTTCGTGTTTATGGAAAGCATATTACGACTGTACATGATCGTTTGATAAGCACTAGGCGCTTCAATTTTTTTCTGGAGTGGTAAAGCCCAAGACAATGTATCACATTCAAAGGGCTCTTTAGTTATCAATATAATTTTGGCATACGGCGTGCAAGTGTGTCTGCTGCTCGCGCACCTACTGTGTTTGTTTACACCCGACTTGTAGACACATGCTTTCGTTTACGTCCCGGTTTTAGCCTATTACAGCTCGCAATAAAATGACGAGTCAGTGCATTTGTAGTGACTCAGAGCATTTACAAGGCGTATCTTGATTGCTGTGCTTTCTTTCTTCTTTTTTTTTTTCACCAAAGCTTGCACGAATGTTTTCACGCACAAAAGACACATTTTTGTTTGCTTGAACGTCTATAGCGTAAGTGTTTCAGACTGGATGATGGGCAGGCCTGGCTTGCTCCAAACTGTGCTATTGTGACTCTAAACTGCTGCTCCGGACTGTCTTTTTCTATGCAGGAAGGAGAGAAACCGTGTACACCATGCATCGCTTACAGTGGCACCTCTGTTGAGCAGGCAGACAACCTGTTCCTTTGCATCGAGAAGCAGCAGTTACTGCGTGTGATTGATGCTGAGCAAGGCATTGCTGCAGTGATGGCGGCATACTATCTTTTTGACATCAACTATGCTACAGCAGCACACGGTTTGTGCTGCGTTGTAGAACATTTATTGTTTGGTGTTCGTGTTACAAAACCAAGGTGCGCAACACAGCGCTTCATCTCTTCTTACGTGGCAGAGTTCTCCAGTGTTCAGCTGCAGGCTTCTGCCAAATAAGCGATGATCTGCTCACAAACCAACGTGTTTTAAAGAAACAATAAATTTTTCGACTAATTGTTCCGCTCTGTGTGTTCTTTAAATGACTATACTCGAGCATAGCTTTCTGTGGCAATACAGCCGGAGCTGAGGATGGCGGGTGGCAACTGGGAGACAGTGCGGAGCGCAGCCATTGGCTGCGATATGAAAGCAGCCGATGACTGCGCTCCGCACCGGCGCCCAATTAACCCCGGTCACCCACAGCTCCGATTGCATTGCCACAGAAAGTTGTCCTCGAGTATTCCAGACCTACAATGACCACCAGAAGTATCGCATGCATCAATAAGGCTCAATAGGGGTTATAAGGCTTCCTAAAATTTGCACCCTTTTAACACCCTTATAACACCCTTATATCAAAGGGTGGTGACAGGCTACAAACACCCCTTATTGATAAAGGTGCACGTTGAACCACAACACCCATGAAAAGGGGTGTGTAGTCATTCGGAAGCACCCTTTTTTAGGGGTGCAGGGGGTGAGTTATAGACACGAAAATGCACCTTTAAGGGTGCAAATTTTTTTAAGGCGTGCGCCGTTGGTCCCGACAGAAAACAAACTGGTGCTTAAAGACGCATTGACCGCCTCACAGCTGAAGCGGAACAATACGCTAAGGAGCTCTGCGCCCGTAATTGGGACGATATATGCGACCGCATGCAAGGAGGTCTAGGAACTAAGGAGACTTGGCGCCTAATTCGGCATCTAATCGATCCTACCAAAAGTAAATATCAGGTTTCGCAGGTCGTACAGAAGATCCTCCACCTCGACAGCAGGACGGACGACCAAATCTTAGACAGCATCAAGAATAAGTACATTGGGCAATGCCCTGCGGCCATCTACGCGGAATACGGAGGAGAAGCGAATGAACACCTCGATCGGGAAATCACGTTGGCAGAAGTGCAATTCGCAGCCCAAGCTATTCGCCGTAATACAACTCCTGGAAGAGATAAGATTGACTTCAAAATGCTCAAAAATCTGAATAATGAAGACTACGAACGCTTGACCAAGATCTACAATAGCATATGGGAAAGTAGCTCGCTCCCCCTGAATGGAAGCACGCCGAAATCATACTTATCCCAAAGCCGGGAAAACCACCGGGCATTGAAAATATGCGACCTATCTCGTTAACATCTTGTATGGGTAAGCTCCTCGAGCATATTATCCTCAATCGGCTGCAGCCCCACCTGGAAAGCGTCAATGCCTTAGCGGACACCATGTTTGGCTTCCGCAGACATCTCTCTACACAGGACGTGCTCCTGCAGATCAAGGAGGAAATTTTAGACCGCAAATCCAGCCAGGCGAAAGCAATTCTAGCGCTAGATCTAGCCGGCGCATTTGATAATGTGCGACATGAGGCTATACTGGAGAACCTCTCAAACACGAATTGCGGAGCCCGAATATATAACTATGTCAAGGATTTCCTCAGGGATCGTACCGCCACAATAGGTGTAGGCACCCTTCGCACTCCGGAGCTCCGTATGCCCAACAGAGGCACACCTCAGGGGTCAGTGCTCTCACCTACCCTGTTTAATATAGCGATGAGAAAGCTTCCAGAAGCTCTCTCTCAAATAGCAGGCATACGCTACGCGCTGTATGCGGATGACATTACCATATGGACTCCGGCAGGCAGCCTGGGCGAACAAGAGAATGCACTGCAGAGCGCTATAGACACGGTACAAAACTATGTACAGCCTAGAGGCCTGCAATGCTCTGCCGAAAAATCTGAGCTCATCCTCATCAAAGAACGCAGAGGCCAAAAGAGACCTGATCCCCCCTATACCTACACCTGCGAGGCCAAACGATTCCACAGGTCAAGTCGCTACGGATCCTAGGAATGCACCTGCAGGAGGGAGGGGGAGCAGGAGACAACGTCTCAAAAGTGCTTCGCTCTCTCGCGCAGGTGGAAAGGATGGCCACCCGCATAATTAACAAGCGAAGAGGCCTTAAAGAGATCGACGGGGTGCGACTTGTGAATGCGCTCGTCATTAGCCGCATAGTTTATGCCTTACCGTACCATAAACTCAACCAGGAGCAAACAAAGAAGATTGACACTGCAATTAGGAAAGCATTTAAACACGTCCTCGGCCTGCCAGTAAGCACGTCAAATGCGAAACTCGCAAGCCTAGGCCTACACAACACGTACGCCGAGCTTGCAGAGGCCCAGCTGCTCAACCAGCTAGAACGACTCACAAAGAGCCCGACCGGCAGAAATCTCCTAGCAAAACTAGGATATGACTGTTTCCTCCGTGGCAGCGAAGACATCGAGATTCTAAATGATCAAATCAGAAGTAAAATTACAGTTCGTCCAATCCCCAGACACATGCAACCGGGGAGAGATGACGGCAGAAGACAGGCCAGAATTCGATTCTTAGAGCAACAAATACAAAGCTGGGACAATACTCTCTACACGGATGCCTCTCGACGCTCGAGCACAAATATTTACTCCTTGAGTGTAATCGACCAACATCTCTTAACCCGCTGCACGGCATCAATAAAAACATCCACCGTCGACGCCGCGGAGGAAACGGCTATAGCACTTGCAGCCTCGGCAAGCCGCGGACGGGACAGTGTCACTATAATCACTGATTCCCAGCAAGCGTGCCGGAATTACGCAAAAGGGCAAATCTACAAAGCGGCAGCAGCAGTACTCAGGAAAGGAACCAACCTTCCAAAGGTGACGCTCATCTGGGCCCCGGGGCACGCGGGATTATTAGGAAATGAACGCGCGCACGAGGTGGCTCGAGGTCTGCATTTCCGAGCGGGTGAGCGCCCAAGGGAGGAAAATGAGCAAGAACCAGTAGAGAGACGCTATAGCGAACTCCTCGCCTACTATAGGCAGGCTAGACAGAGTTTTCCCAGCCCGAATGGGCTCACGCGAAAGCAGGGTGTCATCTGGAGACAACTCCAGACAGATACATTTCCGCACATAGCTCGGCTTCATAAATTCTATCCACAAAAATACCCCTCCCACCTCTGCCCCTGGTGCAAACAACTACCGGCTAAACTCGCACACGTCACCTGGACGTGCCCTGAGCTACCTATTTTAGATTCTACTGAGAATGCTGAAATAATCCCCATTGAGAATAACACATATGAGGGTTGGCTGAGGGCTCTATCCAGCTCTCTGCACTCCGATCAGGTCCGCCTCATCAACAGGGCTGTACTCACAGCCCGCAAAAGCGGCGTCCTGGACATGGGATGCTGATTTGACTCTGTCAAATAAATGTTTTCACTCACTCCCCACTCACTCCACGTGTTCCAAAAAAAAAAAAATGCCTCGACGTTAGGTATTTTAACCGAGGGTATCGAACCGGAACCGAACCGAACCGAAAACCGGAACAGAACCGTTATTTTTAGCCGAACCGGAACGGAACCGAACCGAAATCTTCGCCGCCATCTTGGAACTGAACCGGAACCGAACCGAAAAAAAATATAACGGTAACCGGTTCAAAACGGTTCAAGGTAATTTTTTATTTTTTTTGTATCAGAAAATGAACATATGGGAATAAAAAATTGGCGGCTGTATTTCTATATATTGATCAAAATGTACAGAATTGCAATGTATGATAAATTGTGGGTTTTCGCGGCGCTTTTGTATTGGCACTATGATTAACCATATGTCACGTTGTCACGTGACGTCATGGTGTCAAAACATGTTGTCAAGTAATGTCACGTGACCTCGTGACGTCACGTGACTCACCGCGTCAACTCGATTTAATTTGAGGAAGTCACTAGATGTATTAACCTTGTTGACAGCGTGACGTTACATGACATCACGATTTTGTACCGAGAGTGACGTGACACCGTGACGTAAGCGATTTTCAAAACCTTTAGTCAAGTGCTCGGGTTCATGACAATCAGCATCGCCAAACATTCGCATAACGGCTCATGTCAATTAAATATGATAATAGTCCAATTCTAACAATATCTGAAGCTCAGCCCAAGCTTTTGATTTCCAAACCCTAGCCGCCTAGGGCATGACTATGATGAACACAGACGGTATATAATTAGCGTCAGATCACGTGGCCGCTTGTTCAAATGGCAAGTTGAGGCGATTGACACCTGTCTCTTTCCTCTATTTTTTCTGCATCTGCTATTACGCGGAGGGGAAACTAATGGTTGTTTACGCAAGCTATCAACATCAGGGGTTACTTCTTAACAGTATTTATTGAAAGTACAAAAATATGTTTCAAGACCAATTTTACATCATTGAGGCATCCAAACATTTTTTCGTTGTTGCTGAACTGCATCCGAAAGATGTCCCCGACAATAGAACTATTGGAATGACTAAATGCGACTTATTAATAGGACGTTACATATAACTACATGAGCTGTACAAAAAGGATTAATTGAACAAAAAGAAGATCCTAGTGGTTTTAGAGGGACAGCCGAACGTTGGCAGTCGCTGTAAGTCTCACACGAGCGTCGTTCTCAAGTTATTGCCCGAATTTCGACTCCCTCTGTATTTTGCTTAAAGGAGCTATAAAAAGATTTCCATACACCACTAAATACTACTCAGGATCACTCCCTAACATTAATAACTGATTGAACTTGGCTTTGCTTTTTTTCTAGGCAATGGCAGTCGCCAAAAAATTAGAAAAATATGAGCATCGTTCATCCCCTCAACTCGGAGCCAGAAGCGGCCACGTGGCCTGGTGCCTATATTATGCTGCCAGTTAACGTTAAAAGAAATCGGCTAATCTCATCACAGCAGTAGTTGGACACGAGCCGCTACCCAAGTGTCCGCAGAGGCATTGTTTGTTACGAGCCGAAGTCGAGTGCTCACGCAGTTCTCGTGTCCCATCCATGAGCCGCGCTCGACTGTCGTCAGGCGGGTGGTTTTGATCCCACAATTACGACATCAATCTTTGCGAAGGAAAGACTAAAAGAAATAGTCTCATTTTATCCTCGCAATTTCACCGCGACAAAGAAGCGTCTGAATCAGTGGCGGCCTGTGCGAGTATACTTGGGCCAGACTAGGACCAGTAACGCCTCGGAAAAGTCATGAACATTCCAACCCGATATCGTTTTATGACCCCTTTCAACTTCATGGGGTGCAAAATAAAAGCAATGAAGGGTTGCTGTTAAAAAGTGACAAATAAAATTGTTGAATTAGCACACACAAAAGGAGGAGGCAATTCCTCAGGAATACTTTCAGCCTTTCCACTCTGGTGAAGAAGGAAGACCAGCGAAGCTGTACTATGATGGGAATGAAGTAATGGCCGGCCGCAAGTCGGCAAGCCAGAGTGGAAAGGCTGGAAAGGCTGCCGCCATCTATAAGCGACGGCGGCAAGCGGACAACCAACCAGCCGTTTGTCTGGTTGCCGTCGTCACTTAGAGATGGCGGTAGCTGTCCAAAGTGTAGTGTCATCATTTGTTCGCTGACGGACACGATACAGGAGAAACTAGCCGTTAACAGCTCCGCTGTAAAAAGAAGTGTGTGTGTGCGTGCGTGTGTGTGTGTGGGGGGGGGGGAGGGGGTGTTAGTTTTAAAAACATACTGTGTTGTAAAGGCTCCTCTTCCCCACATCTTTGGCGTAGACCAAAAAGCGTTACCCCGGAAACTACTTTGTTTGCAAAAACGCTCTTGCCAAGAAAAGCACGTTTTTGTCGTGCAAGACGCTCGCGCCGTTCCTCACGACGATGGACTAAGAATAATAATACGTGCCTTTCAAATACTTGGTTTTCACTGAGCTTGAACCTCCTGCAGCGTGCAATTTGCACCATCAAATTCGATTTTCGCAGCAAGAAGAAATCACAATGACTACTAGCCTATAGTGTGATGACGTCACGTGCATACCATGGTAAACAGTTAAGCTTTCTGGTGAAATGTGATGTTCGCAACACCAGCAATAGATGTCCTAATTGTAAAGTTGTGCAGTATTTATAGCAGTCTCGCGATGATATATGGCAGCATAGAGAAATGTTAAAGCGCATGACTATTCAAACATAGTGTTGTAAAGTGAGAGCCTAAAAACAAGTGCAGGTAAAACCGAATATAACATTAGCCTCCCGAGGCAGTATTTAGCGAAGTTTCGAGCTCATGCAAGCTGATGAAATGTGATTTATACTAAGATTTTAGGAATATTCGTCTCTCCTTTGCGCTATTTATTTAAAATTATGAATTTCATTGCGGGCATCTTTACGCATCTCTTTTTGCAGTAAGGCGTTCTGTAAGGGATTATCTAGAAAAAATAACATTAATTATCTCTCTCTTTTTGAACATTTCGTGCATTTGACTTCCAATCTATTATGAGAGCACAGAGTCCTTTTTGGCGTACCCTGCAAGCCGATGTTTCACACTGCCAATCAGCAAACAGAAAAACACTTTACGCAGACTCCACAGCTAGCGTGGTTTTGAGTATCGTCCTTCCGCGTCGGTCTCAAGCGGTTATGTGAACTTTATAAAGTAAAATTTATTGATCATTATAAAAATATATTTGATTACTAACTGAATATTCGACAACATAAATAAAGGTTTGACCACCCTAAAGCAATGCCCCCGAAATTATCTGAAAGGTTCTCTGCAAATCTTTTCCGACGTTTTTATCCTCGACAGGCACGTTGTAAGTGATACAGGACGGCGCCTTACACACATTTCTGATTTTGAAGCTAATTTAAATAACTATGTGTTCCTCACACATATAACTTCTCAAACATATAGAAGTCTGTTATTGCCTCTTTTACGTGGTGAACATTACTTTTATCTGTCTGTGGGCTGGACAAAAACAAAGTACACAGGGGCGCGCGGCGGGACTATGACGATTACGCACGCAAACCGTCAGAAAGTGTCGAATTAAGTAGCTGCCATGTCAAGTAGAACGTGAAATACTACTTCGTTTTACTTAACAAACAAGAATCTTGGAGGACGCTTAAGCTTCGCCTTTAAAAGTGGAACGCGATAGCGTTAACGGGCCTCGTTTGCATCGCATTCGCTTTTGCCGCGTAAGCGTGCCTCGCGTGGCCCAGTCAAAAGTGCCTGACTCGCAACCGAAGGGTCGTAAGTTCGAATCCCGCCTAAAATTCTTAATTTTTTTTTCTTTAAGGCAAATGAATTACTTTAAAAAGTGAAATCATTTGAGACGTACGGCGACCTTTAATTCGCATTACATGTCATGTTTTAATCACTATCATTCCACGCGTGATGTCACGTTTCACGTGAGCATTGTGGGTTGTTTGAAATTCTTGCGCGAGGGCATGTAGCTCTGACGTCATGACCCTATCGACCAATCAGGATTTTCCAGTCACGCCACCGACATCGGCTTTTCTGCGACATGAGCTCCTTAACGCTATGGCGTTAAAATAATCAATTAGCAAGGGTGATGCTCATTTGCAAATTAAATTGACCGGCATCTTGTCAAGAACAAACCTCCACAGCCAGGCTATGCCAGCTTAGCCTGTGTAAGAAAATGTTCACTTGGGCAAGCGCTATTTTGGGCCAGATTCGATCTGAGTGCGAAGGTGCGTATAGATTAGAGTGAACAATTGCGATTACTCCTTGATGCATGATTAGTCGCATGCATGCGGTGCTGAGTGCAGACAATGTTTGGTTAGAACAACAAGCATTTTGATTTCCGCTCGGTGTTTTTATAAAAAATAGACTGAAAGGAATTATCCTAAAACTTTTGTGACATTTTGAATGTTTCATAGCTTTTAGCTCAGTTGTGTCGTCATCATATACATATATATTGTGAAGCGTATTTCGTAAACTATATTTCATGATATATATGGCCACGAGGTGCTCATTTCGTCATTTTGTGTTATGTAATTAATTCCTTAGTTCAAGGACACAATCACGATTTCACTTTTAATACTGCGACACAAAGCTGTACTAATCACGGGTATTTTAGGCGACCTACCACACTTCGCGACGACATTTTATACCGTGTAAATAGATCAGCTTGAATTTTAGAATTTTACTTAAACACGAAGAAAGGACAAGAAAATACAGTATAGTTCTAAATTTCAAGCTGACTTATTTACATGTATGTACCAACAAGCTCAACTCTTTACTCTTGTACTTAAACATTTTGATTCAGGTAAAATATATGTTACTGGTAAACAAAGGGATGTTGAGTCGTATAAACACGACGTAACATACGTTGATGTAGATTTTCTTCTACTCTTGCGTCGAAATTAAATAACTGAATTTCATATTTCTGGTACCTAAAAACCAAAAGTAAATTGCACGGACGATCGAAGAAACTGTATAGTTAGATCGTTTCACGGCGTAAATAGTGTATATTGCCAGAACAACGCGGAAAATGTATTCTCAATTTAGCGGTTCAAACCGGTTCGAACCGGTTCGAACCGGTTTGAACCGTTATTTTTTGCTCCCCGGAACTGAACCGGAACCGAACCGAAAGCCGTGAACCCGAACCGGAACCGAACCGATAAAAATTTCGGTTCGACACTCTGATTTTAACGTTACCACCCAGAGATGGGAGACGTGGTCCTTAGCGGTGGTGCCCGTACCTTCGATTATTTTACTGCGTCGGATCCGGTCGATTTTGGACGTACTTTTTTCGTGCTTCCCAGCAGTACAAAGAAGGAAAAAATCAGGTGAGCAGTGTACTCCAGTACTACGTCCAATGAGAGGTAGCCTCTAGTTTGTTCAGAGCTGCTTCAGCACAGGGGTCAATGCAGTCGAGTATCGACGCCGTACACTGCTCGACGTGCTGCTTGCGCAATCAACCAATCGCCTACTTCTTTGTTGTTCTTGTTGTTTTCTTTTAGAATCAAAATCACAAAATCACTATTGTAAAGTGCTAATTTTGGACACTAACGCAAGTGGTTATTAAATTTGGTGTCCTCCGATACATTAAGCAATCCCAGGAAATTAGTGCCTAATGGTTAAAGTTACCACTATACTATTCAGTTGTTTATTCTCTATTCAGTATTGTACAATGGTATGGGGAAGTACTACACGAACTAATCGAAATAAGTTATTCACCCCGCAAAAAGAAGCAGTTCGATTGGTTGGAGACATCCAAAATACGCGCACACAAGGTCTCTATTGATGCAAGATATTGCCGCGCTCGTAGGCCCAGAAGGATCGCTACTCCATGCTTAATAATAATTGGGGTTGTGAGGATATTTATGCAGCGTGTAGTTGGTCAGCCATTTCAAAGTTGCGACGAGTCACTCGCTGTAAATGAGCAATTTAACCAGTGCAGTACAACCGCCAGCCTGGGGTCTTTTACGAAGAATGTTTACGGAGAAATTTATCATAGGACTCCGGAGTTTGTGTACGTCATGTGAGAAATTCTGGGGTGGTGTTGTGCCTGCTTTTCGGCTGTTTGCCCTAGTTTGCCTGTTGGTGTGGGCTTTTTCCATTCTTCCCTTTTTGGAGTCTGCGAGTACGGCGATGTGCTGAACTCGGAGCTGGAAAGCTGAGATATTCTTTCGTTTCGGCTAACTTTGTTCGTGGACACACTCCCGTCGATAGCGCTTTCTTTCTATTTTGTGGGATTTGTGCAATTAGCCTAATGAAATTTTTGTTTGTTTTCTTTTCTTCGTGTGAAGTAAAACTAAATTAAATTTTGAATAAAAGTATAAATATTGACTCGAGTTCCCCTCCGGAGGAAACAAACATAAAGCGGAAGCCCTTGCAGTCTGCTCAATGGTTGGAGAAATATACAGAATAAAGGGGACTTACTTCCCTTGGTGTTTCATTTGGGATACGCAACTTCATTTGAAGATTTTAGGAACAAAGCATCAAAGAGAACGTCAATTTCGGCCACAGATTAGCATGCAGATTAGGTAACGACGTGAAACAAGTTACAACTTGCACTGAAAGGCAGAACGCGTCCTTTTCCGTCGTCTGCTATGGACGGCTAACAGCGGTTCAAAATATAAACTTTTAAGGTTCGAAGATAAACGTATCCGCTATTAAAACTAAATTCACGTGCACTTAATATAAAAAGAAGCTTTCATTTAATTCTTTTTTCTTCTTTCTTTTTTAGGTTGACCAATTGATTTTGGGTTTTATATCTATAACGAAACAATACAAGCCAAGACAATCCAGTTCACTTTTGCCTTGCGGTTCGTTTCGGCTTGCGGCCTTGGGCAGTGGCCCAGTTTTGCCTCTCAGCTGCGTTGTTCAGTATGTTTCGAGTCTCGTGATAGGAGTATCCAAACCTGTACCAGACTATCGGAGAGTTCACCCCGAGCGACTGCGGCGCAGCACCCTCCCGAATGTGCTGCCGGGTCGTCGTTCAGCAATGTCTCAAGGCGAGGCTCGCGGTGGCCGAGGACGACTGCGTGGAAATCGGCCGCGGCATCGTGCTGTTTGTGTCCTTTCTCGAGAACGCCACCAGGGATGACGTCCTGAGGACCGCCAAGTCGGTCCTGAACGTGAAACTCTGCGACTCCGGTGAGGGCGCCTTGGTGTCCGTGCTCGAACTGCCCGGCGATGTCCTCGTCGTGCCGCAGGCCTGCCTCGCCGGGAAGCGCAAGGGAAACCGAGTGCAGTACCACGGTCTGGTGTCCAAGGACAGGGGACAAGAGTTTTACAGGATTTTCGTCGAGCAGTGTCAAATTCTGATGTCCGAGCGCCAGTGGTGCGGGGGAAAGACGATAACCACCGTCCGCAGCGGCACGTACGGTGACCGACAAGTTCTGTCGATGGAAACGAACGGACCTTTCACGCATGTTCTGGATTACTAGTCCCAACCGCCTTTCACTCACATTCTGGGTTACTAGTCCCATCCGCCTTTCACACATGTTCTGGACTACTAGTACCAGCCACCTTTCACGCACGTTTAAAAGGAAGTACTCAGTTCGAGTGACGTTTGTGATGGTCCCCCAACTCGGGACATGGCTGTCGTTTACGACCAGCGCGGGGGTTTAAGTTTTGGGCCACGTCGTTATGAGGTGTTCCCCACAGCACCTGCCGACTGACAGCTTCCATTAAATTCTCTTTCATACCACCTGTTCGAGCCTGTATGTTTTCAGAATAGAACCGAGAGGCATTATTGTCTTGCGAACATTCCTCTCGGTTAGCTCTCATTTCACAATTTCGTGCACAGCTCAGTCTGCAAGAGTGCATAGCCGACACGTACTAAAGTGCTTTCCAAAACCACCTGCATATGTATTATACAGAGCATGTCTAGCACACATCGCTGACCTACATTGCTCATACCAACGTCGCAACAGGTGCTATTGTGGTGACCTTGCTGCTGAGTGCATATGTCTTGCAGCATATCTTTCGTGCTACTGAATTTCTTTCCCACAGGAACAAGTAGGAAGGACCACCAGCATGGTGAGGTGGCATCACATGCAACCGAGGTATAGGCTTGGTCCACCATACTACCAACCTTCCATGTTGTTTCGACGGAATCCAGAGCTACAAAATGTAGTGAGGCTTGTAGCTTTAACAACTCATCGCCTGCACAGGAAGCACATTCTTCATACCTACTACAACCTTCCCGGAAGTGACACGTAAGCGGGGAAAAGAACAGGAAGCAAGTGTAAATCGAGCAGTCGGCTGCAATGAAAATACCAAAGGAACTTTTTTTTCTTTAATTGCTCAGCAGCAGACCTGGAAGTCCGAGAGCCGAAATACCTACAGTGCCCCAAGGTGTAGTAGGTATTTGAATAAAATGCCTTCATAATAGGGACAGCAGAAGCGGCAGACTGCCAGAATCCAATTTCCATAACTTCATATTTCGTTACTTTTTCTTTTTGATGCTTCAACTCGCTGGAATGTGGGTAATGCAACTAATCCATGCTATACATTACTGCTATTTTAGGCTAGAAGTTTCACTTAAACAGTTCACTTTGGTTGGACAGCATTTACTTTCTGTAATCAGATGGATTACGCCTGGATAAAGGGAAAAGCACTTGCAAGTACTATGATCAAACAAATGCCTTTGAGTCTAAAAGTTTTCACTGTGAATTTCAGGGAGACTTCCCACTGCTGTGAAAACTTCAGAAATTTAACAGCCCTTCCCTCTTGCACGAAAGGCATTGTCGCTGCAATAAGCTTTGCAAGGCAATTCTAGTAGCACTGAACTTGCATTAAGAAACTCATTTCGAATAACGGGCAGTTCCTAAGCGTGCTTCTATACTTTGGAATATCGTCCTGAAATAGAAATGCGTCGAGATACTCCATATGAGCCTCAAAACCTAAATATTGCACAAACACTTTTTTTTTCTTCAGGAAGTTTATTTTGTGACATGCAGGGGGCAGCCACAAGGACCAGCACAATTGGCACGCCTTGCAAAGTTCAAATTATAAATGTACACGCCTAAAATTGGGCAGGCAAATGTCGTTTCTCACAAAGTTTTACCATGTCCATTTTTTGGGAGCTCAACCTGGAGGTGATGAAATATTAAAAATGGAACAAAAACTGTGGATGTGCATGTTCTATGTCCTATTTTAGATGTCCGTCGTTTGCACAGTGGTTTGCAAGCTGTTTCCAGGTGGTCACATTCATATATTTTGTTCAAACGATTGCTTTTCGTGATTGCCCTGCTCGTAGTCTCTACTATGCTGTTCTCAGCATTTTTGTGTTCAGCAAACAAGCCAAGAGCGAGCTCGCAAACCAGTGTGCAGACGACAAAACAGGCTAGCACAAGACATGGGAAATGCACGGCCGGTTTTTGCTTTATTTTTGATATTTCACCACCTCCGAGTAGAGCTCTAAAGAAAAAAGAATATTAACTTTAATCTTTTTACGAAACAATGTTTGTGTGCCAAATTTTAGGTAGTATATATGTACGTTTAGAATTCGAATTTTGCAAGGCATACCAAATGTGCTGGTCCTTACGGCCGTTCCCTGTACATGTCCTATCCAGGTATTGAAAAAAAAATGGGGGAGTTAAGAGGTTTTTAAAGGTAAACCCTAAGATATCTTCAAGACCAAACTGCAAAATATTCTTAACCAAGCCCAAAAATCACTCTTCACTTTCGTCAATGGAAAAGGCGTGCCCCACAGACATACGCTTGTAGAGCTAGTCAAACCAAAATTGGGTCAGCCATTCAGCAGGCGATGGCTCCCAACATAAGTTTGAGTCGTTAGAAGTGGGCAGTAGTGCATGGATTCAGTGGCTACTTTGTTTACGTTCCATAGTGAATCTTCAGTATAAACACAGAGAACCTTCAGTATACACACAACTGCATACATTTCAATTGAAAAATTAACCCATTCTAAGCAAGGTGACTAAATGACCTGTATCGGCTGGAAGCAATCCTTTTAGGGATTAATTTCTGCTATCCCATCCCGTTGACTCAGTGAAGCCTCATGTCCCATTTTCATGCGAACGTGCATAGTTTTGTAATCAGTACAGAGTGTAAGAAACCTGTTTACAAATGCAATTTTATAAAACACTATGAGAATGGTACCTCCCAAGAAGAATTTTGAACTTCTCTGCAATTACATCTGCCAATACATATTGTTTCCATAAATGTCTGTATGGGAGACTTTTTCTATGTTAGTCAATTTTGCACACTTTGGTGGTTGGCCAAATTTCTTCATCACTGTTTAAAAATGAGGAAAGAAAGCATTTGTGCTGTCAACAAAAAAACTCTGAAAAAAAAGTAAGGGTGTTACGTTAAACTGAAAAGTAGCAAAGCTTTTCTTTTATTGCCTCACTTTCCCGCTTAACGTCCAGTTTTCTACTCCGAGCATGGTAATCCAAATTCTAAGGAAAATTGTGCATATCATGTGCATGGAACTGCAATATCACTTTTTTAATAGGACATGTGCATCTTTACATGCTATCACCTCCTGATGCCATACTGGTGTCCTGTAACACTTCTGCATGCTAGGCTGCCAAAAAGACTGCGCTGTGTGCAGTCACTTTTCGCTTCGTTTCCCTTTGCTTGGAGATACTTTAATATAATCTCAGGTCCCGGCATGCACCAAGCCTAGTCAGAACAATTAAGGGTTGCAACCGCTTTTCACTCTCAGCGTCGATCTCCACAACAGCGCGTCAGACTTAGGCTATCATTGCCGCGTTCAGGTTAGTAGACGTCATTCAAAAAGCATCGGCCGTCGCTGGCGTCAAGTGCTGCATTTGCGTGTTCCTATGTAAAGGAGATGCTTCGTTGCCATGGTGACACTGGCCATAGCAGACGGGCTATATCGTGCAGAAGGATATGGCAGCGTGGCGAGATCAGATGTGTACTTGAGCTCTTTCGCCATGCTTTTCAATAGGCAGAACGTGAACAAAAGGGTTTAAAACAAGGAGTTAATGCAGACGGCCGATTTTCTCCAGTGGCTAATATTTTGGTGAGCCTTGCACAAAAGTCCCAATTTTGACAAAGTTTCTTGTTCTGGAAAAGCAAAATCAATGTGCCTAAAAGAAATTGTAATCTTGGATAATATCTGGAAAAAAGTTTACAAGTGACAGCACTTAGATGTGTCATTCGTGACCTGAACTGTTCAAAATGCACCCAAGAGAAATATGTATATTCCATAATGTAGGAAATAGCGGAAGAGTAAACTCACGCACACCACCAACACTTTTGCTTTACTTTTGCGCTATTTCCTACATTATGAATACCCAACTCACCCAAGCATCCATTCCAGGATGTATAATCCATATTAGTTTTCTTTAAAATGTGTGCTTGCACACTGGTGAGTTCCCCTTTATTCTTGCCATCTTGCAAAGCAACAAAAATGCTGCCCCGTTCTGAAGATATCTCCAATACATTAATTTACAGCTTCAGAGGCATTTCAGGAGCACAGCCCAGCGGTGCTTCACTTGGGAGTCTCGGCTTCCGCCTGGACTGTATGCCGAAGGTGGTTCAAAATAGCTTCCATGGGGTCCTCCTGGAAGTGGGGGTGCCTCACAACCCTCTCTATGTGCTTCATATCCTGCAGCCTGCATCACAAGTTGCACAGGTCCACATTAGCTCTAGCAACAACATTAAAACCATTCAAAGCTTATGGTAGCAACCAGTGGCGTCACAAGGGGGTGCGGAGCGGACCGCCCCGGGTGCAGAGCTCGGGGGTGTCACAGCGGGCTGCGAGAAGAGGGGGGGGGGAGCGCGGCGAGCGGGGGAGGGGGTAAGGGTTGCGACGAACGGGGGGGGGGCGGCGGCCAACGAGCCTGGGGGGAAGGGGGGTGTAGCCGCGGCCCACCGCCCCGGGTGCCGCTGACTCTAGTGACGCCACTGGTAGCAACAACATTGCATCGAAACATATGGACTAGAGGTGTGCAAAAATCAAAATTTTTTGACTGCAAATCAAATATGAATTTTAAAATATGGCAGTGAATCGAATTCAAATAGCATTCTCAAATACAGTAGAACCTCATTGATACATTCCCGCTGATACGTTTTCTCGGCTGTAACGTTCACGAGCGCCGGTCCCGTTTAACTCCATAAGAGATACATGTACTAGTTTCCAGTCAGTTACGTTTGATTTCCCGGTTGTTACGTCCAAAATCTGCCCCTCAGTGCTCCCGAACGCGCGCTCCCGGTGCCGCGCGCGGCGTATTTTTGGTTTTTTGTTGGCAACGTATGCCTCTCGGCCTCTCTGCTGGATTCTTCAAATTATGTAGTCGAATCCAAATCCAAATTTGTTCGAATTCATAGTGGCTAGCGAGCAAGCGATGGCACGATCGGAGTCCGTTTAGGATAGCTCGACCAGCTCAAAGATTTCAAAGATTTAACGCGCTGGTCTCCAGCGTGTCTTTTAGTTCTTGGATCTTAACGGATTCCGTTCCTGTTGGACGTTTTGATGGAACTGATAGCAACGCGGCGGGCTCAGTGTGACGCCCGTTTCAACTCCGGGAGTGGTGCAAGAGCTGAGAAAAACTTGGTCGCTGCTCGACGTGAATGAGTGTAGTTGTCAGAAATCGTGCTGGAAACGGTTTCTAGCAAAATGGTACCATTTTATTTCTCTGTTAGCCTCGCACGACATTCATGGTTCTATTTTCCCCACTGAGCGATGTGACAAGTTGCCCGTCAAGGTAGCAATCGTGGTCGCACTTTAGTCTGGTAGATGAGGTATAGGTTGACTGCTAGTTCGAAACAACTGTGCCGAAAAAGAATGCCCAGGTATATGGTAACTAACACGGCAGTTCTCTGAACCCCCAAAAGTCATTCTGGAGTAGATCCCAGTGTGAGGGTTGCTTCCCGTCACATCTGTAGCCCCACCAACAGCGTTATCGGTTGTTACGTTTTTCTCGGGTGATGCATTTTGTTTGTTTTGTTTTGTACTTGCAAGCGCCTCGTCCTGTTGTTTCTGTGTCTTCTTTGTCCTCGTTTTGTTCGCGCTTTTAAAACCTTCTAACTGAAAATGTTTTTCCTAGAAAACATACCTCAAGAAGAAACAGTTTTATCGATGCGAGAAAATTTCATACACAGTACTTGGATTTAGCAACAATGGGTCCTCATAAAATGAGTTGGGTAACACATAATTCGGCATGGCAGGCAAAACAATGAGTACCTTATTTATTTAAATATAGTTTGGTGTTTTCTTTTGCAGTACTATCTTTTAAAATTAAGTGTTGAAGAATGATTATTACAAAAAAAGTCGGCAAAATTTCTGAACCCATGGGGGAAGTCACGACGCATCAGCCGTTTTCTCCGAGTACAACAGTGCAAAGCAAGGAACTTGATGCCAGAGTGCTGGCGTGAAGCTTTAGATGAGAAATTGAAGAATTTTACAAAATTGTATTCATAACTTTTTAATACTGCAAAATCCCAAATACTTGGAACAGTAAAAGTGGGATGCAAATTGAATTGAAGTGTAACAGGATACCTTGCTGGGCTGGCTGGTTGAACTGATATAATGAGAAACAGTGCATGAATTGAAGTGCAAACACATTACGCAAATTATTCAGAATTCCAATATTTGCGCACCTGTAGTATTGGCAGATCTGTTAACGATAGAGTGCCATGTGATGAAAACTTTGCATGCAGCCCTACATGAGAATAAGTCACTGTTGGTAACAGTGATACCATACGAACAGCCAGTGACCTTAAATTCAATGTAACAGAAAAGGAGCAGCATATACTCACATCAGCTTTTGGTTTATGCGGAAGCTAGCGAGATGCCCTAGGCTTTTCCTTGAGTCCCTGCAATAACATGAAAGTAAATGCTGCCTTCATCCAACTAGTATTGCAATGCAATTGATCAATTCATCATCGGCATGCAGTTCACTCAATTATTGTGAGGCAATTCTATGCAATTCTCTCCTCAGGAAGAAAAGACCAGCTAACAAGGTTTTAAGGGGTCTCGACATGTCCTACCTTGACTTGAGAGACATCCTATCCAGGGTGGGCAGTGCATCCGCCAGAAGACCCATGTTGAGGCTCGTGGCCACTTTCTTGCGCCGCTTTTGTGCCTTTCTCGTCGCCTCTGGCCGTCTCAAGTTCTGTGCAAACCACAAAGAAAGACAAAGAAAAATCAAAGTGGGGCTGAAGCAGAACTTAGTCCAAAGCTAAGAATTGAATGCAGAGCGCGAGTTCGTCTGCTTCTTTTTGCAGGGGTTGTCGTGCGTCAGAACGCCGAGCTCCGATTGGTTCTGAACGAAGGTAGTGCGTACACCTCAAGGCAGCTCGCTTTGAGGTCTACCCACTATCCTCTAACCAGAGCCAATCAGAGCTTGGCATTCTGACATCACCACAACCCCTGCAAAAGAAGCAGACAAACTTGCGCTCCTCATAGAAGCAAATAATTTTTATGGCAAATGGTAGGATTGCAAGATGTGTGGACAGGTGCCTGGTGTTTTTGTTTTTCTTTTTAGGCTTTCTAAGAAAGACGGTTGGTCGGAGAAGCTCATGAAACTATGAACTTAGAGACCCACACTTGTAAATAGGTTCTAGGGGAAACATGTTAGCAGTGCACCAAAGAGAAAACACATTGTGTTCCCAAAATTAGCCGCCGAAGTGGAGCAGGCGAAGTATAAGAAACAAGATCACGGAATCAAGCAAAGCTCTCTGTATGCGTCTCCGACACAGGAACAAATTATTCTTGAAGACTGGGGCAGGGAACATCATGGTGGTGAGACTAAAGCTTTGCACGGGGCCGCACCAACACAAACACCCGGGCCAAGCCCAACCCGAAAACGCGTAAATACTGAATTATTTTTTCATCTATCGCGCCTTCAATTCATACTGGACTGCATAGAATTTGTGACTTGTATATGCTCTACAATATCTTCAAACTTTTTTTCATCTTGGGTCATTCCATGTCAAACGTCCCAGACATCACGCTCGACCACCTTCGACTTCTAAAATAAAATTCATGGCCTTTTGCCGCAACGTCTGTAGCTTTGCCCCAAATATATATTTGACAAAAAATATTTTTGATCGCGTGAAATTTTTTTAATTGAATTTTTTGGAAATATTAGCATCTTTTTTATTTTATTGAAAAATATCTAATTGCTCCAGGGACTTAGTATAATTTTTTACCGGCTGCCCTGCAGGTATATAATCTATAAAAAAAAGTTTATACCACTCAATTAAATATTTCGCAGTAAAAAAAAACCCTAAGTTGCAAAAAAGTGTGTTCTGACGTATAAGCAGCCGCATAT
>JAZHYW010043073.1:0-46479 GCA_037355805.1 Ixodes ricinus
CAGGCGGATCGCCTTTTCCTCCCAGTTCGCGCCACTTCCCCCTCTAGCCCACATTACCAGGGACGCGCGCTGCGAATCGCCTGGCTTGAGACTGCCACTGGGGAGGTGTATAATACACTACAGTTATTATTAGCCCCGAGAAGTTCAGGTGGCGCCCCCTTCCGGCGAACCGGAGTGACGTCACGGTGGGGACAGAAATTTTCCCCGACTCGCCCCGCTGTCCCAGTGGAGGCTGTGACGGCGTTAGCTGTCGGCGCGATCGTTTCTATTTAATTTTTTTGTGCGCGTTTTTCGTAGGAAGTGTAAATATTCATATCTAGCTTTATTGAGGCATGGCCTGTAGCTGCAGGCGAAGCTTCAACCAACATTTTAGTCATGGTTGACAGGGCAGGCAATTCATGAATAGTTGCTGGTATATGCCAATGAAGACATATGGCCACAATCGCAGGAGCATCACTATAGATTAACATCTCACAATATCAATGCTGCTGATGGTTTATAAATTGACAAGCTACGTGTACTATTTAGTTTTTTTTGTATCTCAGTTTTTAAACAAAAACGCCGAAGCAGAAAAGCTGCATGCTGCTCAAGCAACATGTTCAATATAGTCTAGGCCATGAAGACAGAATCACAAGTGAGACAGCCCGAGTACAGGGGCAAAGTAAAGAAAAGAGGAACATATATTTATATACATTGCTCGCATTTGACTTTTCCTGGATTCAGATAGTATTTCAATGAACTCCACTGGTGGTATTTGTGCACTTGTTTCATCCCTCAAGTAATGTACAACAAACGTAGGCGAAGGTGTCTAGCTCATTTTAGTCAATTAGGCTCTAAAATTAAGATTTTAGCTAAATCACATTGTCCTAAAGCTAAAATACTAAAAGCTTTCTTCACGCAAACTGTCACCACCACTGGACAGCCGTTCGAATGCTTGCTGTTCGTCCCGTTTTCCTCTGTTGTCAGAGATCCAGCTGCAGGGAATTCGGAGGCCGAGGAAGCTTTTAGGGACCTGCAGCAGTGTCTCTTTTATTTGGAAATGACAATTCAAACCAAGCGGCGTATTTTCCAAATACCCAAGGCTGGAATAAAGAAAGAATGCCAGGAAAAAGAATAAACATTCCAAATTACGGTAACATTGCGGCGGATATTTTGGGCAGTTTAATACATCTCATACAGACAACTGGGTGCTATTCGGCCGTTTTTCCTGCTATCATTCAAACACATTTCCGGTAATTGTGCGTGTTCGAAAAACAAATCAAACATGCTTGCATACGTGTACAAACTGTATCAATAATCCACGAAGAAGCTACATTTATGCAAAGCAGCACTGTTCCACAAGCACTTCAAAGGCCTTCAGACACAAGGCCTTTAAAACATCTGCGAGCATGCAAAGTGGCACGCGCAGAGTCGGGGTCGCGAGGTAATTTGCCGACCGCCCAAAGGCCTTTGATATAAATGCTATTTCAAATGCCTGCTAAGAGCGATGCAATATTCGCCTAAATCATGAACCTGCAAGGAAAAGAATTCCAGCGTCTGAAACACTTACGCCGCCGCTTCACTGACCCCTCGCACGATTGCTTTGTGCCGTGTGGACCAGACATCGAGGTTTCGGAATTTGTAACCCAATTATAAAGGTAAAAGTGCCAAGTGTCAAGCACGCTTATAAAAGGTACGGAATCACGACGGTATCGGCCTAACCCAGTGTCTTGTACACCGGGTAAATGAGGTCCCGTTCCTCGAAGTGCCTGCGGCACGCAGCGGCCAAACCAGGAAACCGGGGCGGGGAAGCGAGCCGGATGCGAGATCGCGAAGCGGAGTCCTTCCCCTGACGTCACGGTACACCTCCCCCAATCAAGGAGCGGCGACCGGAGCGACGCTTGTGTTCGCTCTCGGAACTAATAGCAGCCGTCCTCACAAATGGTGGCGGGCGAACGACGGGATGCCAGGAGCGGCGAGCACTTAGGGAAGAAGGAAGAGGGGGGGGGGGTGTACTGTTCGTAAAAGCAGCATCTATACTTTATTGCCCCAAAAAAACTGCTATTCCCCTGGATAATCGCAAAAGAAAAAAGGAATCGATTGCCTAACTGCAGCCGCGTGTAGAGATTACGGAACTACGTTAACACGTCTCTGGGGGACACCTTGGAGGGAACGACACCTGTGCCCCGTCGCTGCTACACTCGACGTCAGCCCCTGGCAAACCGTCTTTTGTGTCGATCGCTCGCCGCGACCTTCGGCGATGGTAATCCTCGAAAAGTCTACATTAGCGGAGTCGGTTGCTGGGGTCTCTGAAGAACTCAACGATGGTCTCCCGGGACCAGGTGGTCTCCCGGAGACGTCACTCAAAAGACAACGTGAGATTTGAGGGGCACGTTGACCTTGGATATATTTTTTTAATAAAAACTATTGCGCACAAGAAAACATGGTTTTCTGTTCTTCGTTCTGTAGGTGGCATAAATTAATGCCGCAGTTCATTGGACGAAGGCCGAAAATCGTAGCACCTTCTTTTTGAGTCCAGACGCAGCCGCCGCCACGAGTTGATGGTAGCAATGAGACAGCGTCAGAGGAACATCATCATGGCGTTCTTTATGTTTTTGTGAGTCTTCAATCTTCGCTTAACCGATAAAATAAGAAATCCCAGTTACTTGCGCTGTAAGAGCTGCTTGATTGGTCCCTTTAGCTCGTAGCGTGTCTGGACTTGAGCGAAAATCTAGTCTAGTTTAAGGGCAGTTGCGTAATTGGGCTGATCTAGCAACGCTGGCACGCTGCCGATAGTGTGACGACATGAGCGAAACGACAGCGTCACTCTTTGAAGCGCCATTCTGGACAGGGCTTGAGGCGATCTTTTTGCAATTTCTAAATCGTGCAAAAATTAGGAAAATAATAATTCGTATTATAAAACCTTCTAAATATTTTCAATTATTTAACTGGTGTAACTCCTGCTAGTAATTACGGTTAATTTTGTATTTACAGTGTGGCTACTAAAATCAATATTTAAAAGTTAATGAAAGGGTATTAGCTAATGAGCCAACAAACTATCCAGATTATGTACTCATCTAAGTCCGACGAACCTGGAAAGTATATCACGAAGACGGCGCTCGACCAACTCTCAACCCTTAAAAATGTCTTCGAAATAATGTCACGAATGACATTTGATGAGGTTGTGATAACCGAAGACACTAAACGTTTATTTGGCCAACTTGTGCCCAAAACAAAAAGGAAACAGAAGATAACAGCCGAGTGTCGCGGGCGTTAATGTCGGCGAAACCGCAGGATCGAGCGCTGGGGCGAGACTGACCGCAGATCGCCACGCGGAGCTCCTTATGTACGCGCGTTGGCTTCTGGAACAATCGGCCTAGAACGTTCGGCGACTAGAACCTTCGGAACTCGAACAGTCGAGAATATTCTCGAACTCACGAGAACGCAAATGTTGAAAATATAAATACAAACATTCCACCGACTGGAATAGAACCTAGACTATCCGCGCGACAGTCAAGCGTGGTAACCACTTGGCCACGCACGCGGTCGCTCGCCAACGCGCGTGGAATTACTCCCCCTTTAAAAAGGCATCGTCTCGATGCAACGGGAAAGGCAACAAAACCTAGCAAGACAAACGAAAGCATGGGAAAATACGGAGGCTAGCAAAATACAATCCTACCAAGTGTTTCACAAGATCACACTTCGCAGTCTTATCGCGCGTAGTACGGCTTGAGGCGCACGACCTGGACGACTTGCGGTCGTGGAGGGCGGCGTGATAAAGTCCGTGTTTTGTCGGGCATCACTTCGTAGTTCAGATCTCCGAGTCGACGAAGTACTTTGTAGGGTCCGAAGTAGAGCTTTATGAGTTTCTCGCTTAGGCCGCGTCGTATTCTCGGGGTCCAGACCCACACACGGTCTCCGGGCTTGAAGCGAACGTTGATCCGACGATGGTTGTACCGGGTGGTGTCGACACGTCGTTGATCTTGAATCCGGAGTCGGTCGAGTTGGCGAACTTCTTCAGCTCGTTGAGCCACCACCTGGGCGTCGTGGCTCCCATCGTCAGCTGGTTCGTGAAGCAGCATCGCGCCGAGCATGGTCGTTACTTTTCTGCCATGCACTAATTGAAACGAGGTTACTCCTGTGGTCCCTTGCACCACCTTGTTGTAAGCAAACGTGACGCAGGGTAACACCTTGTCCCATGTCTTGTGCTCTACGTCGACATACATGGCGATCATGTCGGCGATAGTTTTGTTCAGCCGTTCTGTTAGTCCATTTGTCTGCGGATGGTACGCAGTGGCTCGACGGTGACCGGTGCCACTGAGACGAAGGATCTCTTGTGTCAGCTAGGCCATGAACGATGATCCACGGTCTGTAATGAGGACTGCGGGGGCGCCGTGTCGGAGGACAATGGACTCGATGAAAAACTTGGCGACTTCAACAGTCGTACCTGATGGAAGGGCTTTCGTCTGGGCGTACGGTGTGAGATAATTTGTGGCGACGATTATCCAGCGGTTTCCCGACGTTGACAGCGGGAAAGGGCCAAGTAAATCCATTCCGATCTGCTGGAATGGCCTGGACGGGGGAGTAATCGGATGCAGAAGTCCTGACGGCTTCGTCGGCGGTTTTTTGCGTCGCTGACACTCGTGGCATAATCGAGTGTAGAGGTGAACGATCTTCAGTAGCCTCGGGCAGTAGTACTTTTCTCGAATCCTGGCGAGCGTCCTGCTGTAGCCAAGGTGTCCAGCCGTTGGGTCGTCATGGCATCCTTGGAAGATTTCTTCACGAAGACTGGAAGGAATAACCAACAGCCATGCTGTGTGAATATTGACGAGATTCTCTTTGTACAGCACCCCTTGCCGTATGGAGAAGGTAGGCAGGATTCGTAAGAAAGCACAGGGAACCGCACTCGCTTGTCCCTCTAGGTGCTCGTTGAGCGCACGCAGTTCAGAGTCGTCACGTTGGAGTGCTGCCATGTCGCTGACATCCAGAGCGCCGAGGAAATACTCATCGTCGTCGTCTTCGATGAATGCAGGACCGGCCTCGACTGGGGCCCTTGACAGGCAGTCGGCGTCATGGTGCTTACGGCCGGACTTGTACACCACGGTCATGTCGAATTCCTGCAGTCGTAAGCTCCGCCAAGCGAGGCGTCCGCAGGGGTTCTTCAGATTCGCGAGCCAGCATAGTGAGTGGTGGTCCGTGACGACGCGAAACGGACTCCCATACAAATATGGGCGGAACTTTGTTATTGCCCAGACGACAGCAAGGCACTCCTTTTCAGTCATTGAGTAGTTCGTCCCCGCCTTGGACAGCGTCCGACTCGCGTGCATGCGATGACTCGCTCTGCCCCGTCTTGCATTTGGACTAGTTCCGCGCCAAGTCTGGTGTTACTAGCGTCCGTGTGGATCTCTGTTTCAGCGAGCTCGTCGATATGGCTCAGAATCGGTCGCATTCTGGAGTCTTTGTTTGAGCTCATTGAATGACCGCTGGTGCTCTTCTGTTCATTCAAACTTCACAGCGTCCTTCGTGAGGTTCGTCAGCGGTGCAGACAGCTTGGCGAATTCTTGTTAAAAATCGTCTGTTGTAGGCACAGTGTCTGAGGAATCTTCTTATGCCTTCTTTTCAGATGGCGGCGTAGATGCAGCTACGGTGCGAGTCTTCTCGGGGTCAGGGAGAGCACCTTTGTTGTTTACGACGTGGCCAAGAAACTTTAGTTCACTATAGGCGAACCGACACTTTGTCGGCTTGAGTGACAGGCCTGCGGTCTTGATGGCTTGAAGCACGGCTCGAAGTCGTTTCAGGTGTTCGTCGAAATCCCGTGCAAATGCAACGACATCGTCCAGGTAGACGAGGCAGCTCTGCGATTTCAGACCTGCCAGCACGGTGTCCATGACACGCTGGAAGGTGGCTGGTGCTGTACAAAGTCCGAGCGGCATCACTTTAAATTCGTACAGTCCGTCGGGAGTGACGAAGGCAGTCTTTTCCCGGTCGCGTTCGTCGACTTCAATCTGCCATAACCACTCTTCAGGTCCATCTACAAAAATATAGGGAGTGGCGCAGTCGGTCTCAACGTATCGTCGATGCCGGGGAGCGGATAGACGTCCTTCTTCGTCACTGCGTTCAGTCAACGATAGTCCACGCAGAAGCGCAGGGTTCCGTCCTTCTTCTTTACTACGACGACTGCTGACGCCCATGGACATCTTGAGAGTTGAAGGATGTCGTCGTAGAGCATTTCCTAAACATGATTTTGAATCACCTTCCTTTCCTTTAAAGAGTCTCGATACGGCGACTGGTGGACAGGGAGTGCGTCGTCGTCGGTAATAATGCGATGTTTTTCCATTGGTGTTTGGCGAACTTTCGACGACGTGTCAAAACAGTCACTGTATTGCGAAAGGAGATCAACCAGTTGCCGTTGTTTAGGAGCTGGGAGCTCGGGGTCGATGTCGAGCGGCGGCAGCGACGTGCTCTTCTGCTGTGACGACGAGGTTTCCTCGGAGATTGCGGTTATCACGGAACTAACACCCAGTATAAGGTGCACTAAATATTTAACGGTGGATGCTCCAGAGTGCATTAGCAACAATCCCTAATGCAGAATTTATGCGATTGACACCTTGATAACTTAATAATTTGCTTATAATAATGAACCTTGGGAAAAGGCTTTGTTAAATGTAAATTGCTGATTTGCTCCGATGATTAGTTTCGAGATTCAGAGAGTTCTGATATTTTGGGACTCGACTCCAGTATCGCGAATACTATATAGTAAGGATTTTCTTGAAAATGAAATAAGGAATTTTATCTATCGAGCGCAGTACAGTGAAACCAACGGATTTCAGACGCCAAGCTTCGCTTTTTCTTTAGCCCCTCACCCTCACACCTAGAATCCCGTCAGAAATGCCGTTGTGTCGTGCAACCGTGAAGCTCTTATTGGGAGAGTATTTTGAGACGCTTATGTTTTTACCAGGAACAAGAAAAAGATAACTGCGTTTTTCATCTTGGCTACCTTCATCCTTGGACTGATAGGGGGAATCATCATGTTTCTTTCGGCTGGTAAGTACAATTCGCCAGAAGAATACCTTAGAGATGCTTAGTGAAAAAACAACATTTCGTACTGTTAGAAAAGAAAAATACAAGATTATCAGGAGTGCAAGAGTTCACCATGCCTGAAATGAAAAGAAACTATGCGGAGTGGAAGTTTGTCTCTTGCTTTCACAGCGGTTGAAATAATGTCAGAACGCCGAGCTCTTACTGAAAGATTGAAAAAAAAAATAGTGGGTAGGCTTCAAAACATCTAGCATTAATGTCTACGCACTATACTTCCAATCAAAGCGAATCAGAACTCGGTGTCGTTTTGACATCACCGCAACTTGGCATTATCTACTTCAGGCAGCACTGAGGCAGTTGACCTATATATGTCGCTTTTGTGAGAGGTCCGAGTTTTGTGCCACTGGCTGTGTGAATGTCTGCAAACTCGGTGGAGGTAATCTGAGAGGGTGGCATATAAAACATGATGTGTGAATATAATCTATTCAGCTGCGCTTGAGACATGTTTCTTTCTCCTAGTATGTTTGTCTCCGGTTTAGAATCATGCTTATATCGCTATCTTTTTTAGAGCGGAGCTCTTAGGCGCCCGTCTCCGGCTTGAGCGGCATCGCCGGGTCGCGTCGCTAACCGCGCGGTGCATGATGGGTAAATTTCCCCGCTACATCTAGCGGAAACATTTCCCCGCTAAATTTAGCGGAAAATTGTCCCTGCTAAATCTAGCGGAAAAATTTCCCGCTAAATCTAGCGGGAAAATTTCCCGCTAAATCTAGCGGGAAAAATTATCCGCTAAATCTAGCGGAAAATTTCCCCGCTAAATTTAGCGGACAATTTTCCCCTGCTAAATCTAGCGGAAAATTTTCCCCGCTAAATCTAGCGGAAAATTATTCCCGCTAAATTTAGCGGGAAATTTTCTTCGCTAAATCTAGCAGAAAATTTTCCCGCTGAATCTAGCGGAAAATTTTCCACGCTAAATCTAGCGGAAAATTTTCCCCGCTATATTAGCGGAAAATTTTCCCCGCTAAATCTAGCGGAAAATTTTCCCTGCTAAATTTAGAGGAAAATTTTCCCCGCTATATTTAGCGGGGAAAATCCCCCTCCGCGAGGTCACGTGACTCCAGGCCAGTGCCCCCCACCCCGAGGTCACGTGACTCCCCCCGTGCCTTCCTCCTCAAGAGCTGCGCTCTAATTCGGTGTTACAGGGAGTTGAACGGCTTTCATTTTTAAATTTGGTGATAATGAGTGTTGCTAGATTGGGTTGATTATATCAGTTGTGCTACTTTTTGTTGCAGTTGGTGTCGAAATTTGGTGTTTGGATGTGTGACTATTTTCGGGCTATTTTTAATTCTCGCTTGGCTGCGGCAGGAAAGATAGCCTTAATAGACCGATCTTACTATCTGTCTTTGTTTCCAGTTCTTAGCCGGGGTGTTTTAGAGGGAGTGTGGGACACGTAGAGGAGGCAAGTTCCTCCCCCCTTCCGCCTTGGCAGCTAGTGCCTCGACAGCTGGTTGTCAACGCCACCTTTGACAGCATCCACGTTACGCCACAGAGTGAAGCGCTGCCATTTCCGTTTTATTCCAATGCACCCGCACTGTCTTGACTGCTTCCGTGACTTTTCAATGCCGTGTTTCTCGATCTAGCTCCAGAGTAAAGATTTGTCACCTTGACATTCGAACATACCCCCGGCCGGCGTTACCCGCTGTGTGTTTTCCTTCATTAGACCCAAACCAGTTGCTCGGAGCTCGGGTTCAAACGGGTCTCCCTGAGTTGTGAGTGGTAGGGTGCCTCCATGTTCTTCTGTTTAGGGTGATGCCATTCTTTGTAGTATCCCATGCGGATGGCATGCGCTCATGGGGAAAATATAAAAAATAAACAGTCTCAAAACTGCCGCCGTTGCAGAGTCAGCGAAAACAGCTCGTTCAAGCCCTCTACAAAAAAAAATAAACAATCGAAACAAAATGGCCAGATGTGATCCTCCAAAGCAAAGCGCACATAAATGCGCCCTACTGAGCGGCAACGTCGCCAGCAAACATATTTTTTTTATTAGCGTCGGAAGATGCCCCGAAGCGTTTGTGTGTTCGAGGGTTCCGAAATCACTCCGAAACGTCATTCACACTTTCAGTAGTTTATAAAATCTACATGATAAGTACCTTCGTACTTCCTATTAACCGATTGCTCTTCGCTCTCGGATGAGTCGAGTAGACGTACAGGGATTGAGATGATTGCCGCGCTTTTCGCCAGCGCATGGAAGAAATATGTCTTTTATATTTCAAGGTTGCGTGTAAACAAAGTTAGCGCCGACTGTGCCCCCGAGAGTTTTGTATTGCGTTGTTGATCAGGAAAGTTGAGGTTGGCTGCTTCATTGAATATATGTGCCAGTCCGGTCGCGGGGGTCAATGCGAAATGTTCCTTCTGGGAGCCGCACCGTGCCGGTACTATGTTGTCGTGCGCTCCCAATTGGCATAGCTCCCGACGTACATCTTCGGCATTCCGAATTGTAGCGCAATATTTGGTTGCAGTTGAAAGCTTTATTGACCACATTCATATGATTTTTGCTAAAGGTTACATTTTCCCGTAGAGATATTGACATGTCTACCTTTCCTTGAAGCTAACAGTAACCAGTCTCAAAGTTAAAAATGTATAGACAGTGTGTTTTATAAAATCTTGTCAATAGTTCACTGAGCCCATTTTATCTCGCAAATTTATAAAAATGAATTCATTCACTCATGCACCAATCAGTTGAAATCATGTTTCAAAGTTTGCCAATGCAATATGTTCATGGCGTCGCAAGCGTTACTCTCATTGCCAACACTTTTTCTAAGTCTCAGCAAAAATGAGAACCCCATGAGTCTACCTTGCGATATAAACTAAGCTATATACACTCTAAAAATGGATATAGCCATTACACCCCTTGTCACATATACGACACCCCAAAACTTCAGTTCGACGCACAGTGCACTGACGTCGAACTGACTGCCCCAACTTTGGCGAGAGGGTTAAGACGGTTACATATTAAACAGCTAAAGTGCGTATCAAAGTCTACAGAAAAAAAGAGACGTTTAGCAGTAGAGCCAAGAAAACCCCGATAACGTTTTTGCTGTCAGTCACATTTACATTGGCTAATTTAATAAGTTGTGCAACTCGGCTATCAAGCCGCTCATGAAATTTGGTAGTGTCGGTTCAACGTCCGTGCGCTGTACGTCCAACCGAAATTTTAGGGTGTCGTATATGTGACAAAGGGTGTTACAATATACCTTTTTTCATAGTGAATAATTTATAACTGCAAACTCGAAAACATTGCAGATCACCGAGAAAAAGAACGCGATCATAATTAGAAAACCGCTAGAAGTCCCACCGCTCGCAAAACGATCATTTATTCCACTAGCCAACACAAAAAGCTAAATTTAGCCGGAAACCGCAACATTGGTTTCAATAACAGTGGCAGGGCCGTACCCAGGGAGAGTGGCAATAATTCAAGCCCCTTTCCGACCGCTGGTCGGCTGGGAAAAAGAACGGTGTGCTGAGGAAAAGTATGTAGAACGGTTAAAGGACCACATTTCGCTGCTGCTGCCGGTTTCTCAAAAGACACTTACCCAACAATGATAATATTATTATTAATAATGATAATCAATCAATCAATCCGTCAGCGTTTATTATAAAGTCCAGAAACAACCAACCTGTTTTTGTGCTGGCACATTTAAGAAAGCAAGCTGAAACACACACATACAAGCACACATAACACACGAGTGTAGAAGGAGAATGTAGTCCAACTGTCTGAGACTAAAAATATTAACAAGTACGAAAGACACCCAAATCAACAAAAAAAAATCAAATCAACAAAACGGAGATATTACCAGGTGTGAGAGCAAAAAGGAAACACTTATATAGCGTACTGACAAAACATCAACCCTTCTACTAATCAGCCATTTACTTTCAAGAGTACGTTTCGAACAGGGCATTCCGAACTTGCTCCCGCGTGAGTTAAAGATATCAAGTGTATCAGAGTAACATTTATAACACTCAGCCGATCTTTGGATCAGGTTTAAGTGGCTAAAATGTGGAGCTATATAGAAAGATGATTCAAGCCGTGTAGGCACACGTACAACTCGAAGGCTGACTTCGGACAGAAGGCTGGAAGCGTTAATGAAGCCGTGCAGGTTTTTAAACAATAACAACAGATCTGCCTTCACCCGACGCTGCTGGAGGCTCAACAAGTTGACGAGTTGTGAGTTACCCGCAACGTTTAAACAACCAGCATCTCTTTCAATGTAGCGATATTTAAAGATAAAAATAAATATATTTTGGACTCGCTCGACAAATAAACTGTTATTTTAAAAATTCCATCCCAAATAGCCGAGGCGTACTCTAGCAGGGATCTAACTAAAGAACAGTACAGCGTGAAAACAGCGGACGGGCTTTTGAATTCCTTCATAATGTTAGACGGCCTTGCACCCAACTTGTGCAAGGCCGACTGAACAACTCTGGTAACGTGATTGTAAAATCTCAGGTTTGAATGAAAAACAACACCAAGGTTCCTCAGTTCACCTACACGTGACAGCAGTTCGCCATGAGAACTATATGGAAGAAAAATATATCGTGGGTATTGCGAGAATATGTCATTACTTTTGTTTTAGAATGATTCAAATGGAGGTTTTGTCTTAACTCCAATGACCGAAGATATACGCGTCATTCTGAAGCGTAATGCAATCCTCTAGGGTCGATATTTTTTGTAAAGTTTTTTATCGTCAGCTTACTGCAGAAGTGAAGAGTTTGATATAAACTGAGAGTACGTCGTTTCAAAAAAAAATACTGATTGTATACCGAATCATCAGTGTTGAGTCAAAAACAAATTGTATACCGAACCACATACGAGGAAAGCTTGTATAAGAGTTTGTTGTGATTAACTACGATCAAAGGCCTTATTCAGATCGAAATAAAAAAACAAAAAACGTCAAGCTGACCTATAATACAAACTACTTCAGATACAGCAGACGTAAAAGATACGAGATTGGTAGATGTCGATCGGCCGGACATGAAGCATTGTTTGTTAGGAACGATTATGCTACGAAAAGTTAAAGGAGTGGAATTGATGAATGACCACTTCCAAGAGTTGTTAAAAAAAAAAAGAGAAATCGGGTTGTAATTAAGAAAGTCACCTCCATATCCAGAATTCAGGACCGGAACAACCACTGAGCCACTTTACAGTCGTCAGGGAATATTCCTGACGTCAAGGAGTTATTCAAAATTGTCCACAGTATAGGCGTAAATACTTCATAATAACCCTTAACAATTCAGCGGGTATTCGGTCATGACCTGCTGACAATGTGGACTCGTTTTCTTAATACATATCCTAACCGAAGTTTTCACCGACAACAACAGAACCTGTTGGGTCGCCAAGCTCATCCCCGTGAGGTAATATAGTTTAGAAGGAGTTGTTATTCTTTTTGTAGACTGACGCAAAGTGATCCGCAAACAACTCAGACACTCCTTCCGCACTGTCTCTATGCTGATTAAAGACGATTTCGGACCCAATAGTCTTCCCCAAGCGTGATTTAGCGTACCTCCAGAATTTCTTGGGACTTTTAACGAGATTTGTTTCCACCGTGTCACAGTGCGCCTGGCAATCACGGTTTAAAAGTTTCTTACATTGCTTTCCACAAATTTTAAATTTAACTCCCCACTTTGGAAGACCACTTTTCTTAAACTTCCTGTGCAAAACATATTTCCGTTTTAAAAGCTTCCTTATTTCACGAGAAAACCAGTTAGGGAAGCGAGATTTATTAAATGTTTTGATAGGGATATATATGTCGATGGCCTCCTAAAACACACTTGTGAGGAGATATACTTGGTCGTTGACATCAGACGACTCCAAGCTAGGAGCCCAGTCAGCACCATTCCAGTGTAGTGTCCCGCTGAATAACTATACGTGTGTGGGGAAGGACGATTAGAGGGACTCGGAACTGGGGGATCAAAAACAAAAAGGGCTACATGAAGAGCAGGGTGATATCGATCCCCAGGAACCATAGAAAGTTCACTTCAAGTCACTCGTACGTTTACGTCCCAATTCGGCTGAAGCCTTAATTCGGCTATTGCCTCAATATCGCTAGAAGTTTCGATATGGCTGCACGCTTCAGTTTGGCTAAATCTTCAATTCAGCTACAAGTTTCAATTCGGCGTCATGCTTCACTTTGGCTAGATCCTCGTTTTTATTCGGCTGGACGTTCCACGTTGATCAAGTTGGACATCAAAGCAGGTAATTGCATAAGTCAGGCTTCGTTACAGTTCGGTAAAAATTCCAAAAGGTTTTTAAAAATATATATTCTTTTGTTGGGATATGTGTACTGTACACCTTCGCCTCGTTTTAGGTTCAGTGTGTGTCATCCCTTCATTGCTGGAATATTTTTTTGTGCGATATTTTGTTAGAATAGAATAGGTATTGTTTCTTTTGTTAAATTTTGGGAGACATTATAGAGTTATCTTTGTAAATCGGCATGAAGGCCGTCCATAGTACTAATTTGTGTATTGGAGGGTTTGGCGTTTGGACTGTTTAGAAATTGTCCTTTTGTGTTGGTGGTGGCTGATTGGAGGGTTTGGCGTTTGAAGTGGTTAGAGGTTGCCCCTTTGTGTTGGTAATGGCTGATTGTGGGCTATATAAGGAGGCGGACTAAATAAACCTCGTAGCTGAGTTTGAGAGGTCGTCCTGTCCTTTTCTGTTCCTTCGACTGGTATGTTCCTTTCTGCCCCAATCTCAGGTTTACTCATACATGGTCAACTATATTATAAAAGCATAAGGTGTCCACAATTTCCTAGAGAGACGTTAACTATATCCGCCTCTCGCCTTAACATTGCAACCTTCGAGTTGAAATCAATAAGTTCAAGTAGCTGGAAGCCTTTAGAAATAGAAGCATTTGTGTTTGTATTGTTTGTCTGTGAAGATGATTTGCGAACGCTAAGTATCTGCTTCAAAATGAAATTATTTATTCACTTGCCCAAAGACTGGATAACAGCAGTCCAAAGATTGATTCTTCTTCCAGTGCTGGCCACTGTACACGTGAAAGGGACAGGACGCCTTGGCAGCTCCTACGTCGAACTGCGTTGAAAAAAGAAGATGCCTGCATCAGTTTGAAGTCAAAACAATGTAGTAGGGGCTCAAAACAACGATTTATATTTTCAGGGGCTAAGATGAATGTAGCAGTACACCTGTAATTTTTTTATGGTCGCGGATTTGCCTCAAAATTGGCTAAACACAACGGATTAAACCAAAAATAATAAAAAGATGTCTTAGTTTATACAAAGGCAGGCACAGATGAAGGAGAAGAATTACAAATCTGAGTTCCAAGCGAGAGCTGCGAAAATGCCTCTTTTGTGTGTGCTTGTGCCTGGTTGTGAATTTCTCGCACTGTGGCGTCAAGTATGCACCACCTACTCGCCCAAACCTCCATCTTTATTACATGTTTAGTGTTGCCAGTAGAAGCTTTCCCTTTGAAAAAGCGATGAGGACCAAACTTTAAAATTGACGTCGAAAAAAATATTTTTTTTGCCGACGTAAAAGTTTGGTTACGAGGTCAGTAATCTGCGGGTGTGGTTATGCAATTTTGAGGGCAAATCCATGACCTTGAAAAAAAATTACAGGTGTTCTGCTACATTTCTCTTAGCCTCCTGAAAATATAAATCTTTGGGTTAATTCCCTACCACATTGTTTTGACTGAAAAATGATGCAGGTATCTTCTTTTGTTTCTTCAACTCAATGCGACGTAGGAGATGCCAAGGCGTCTCGTCCCTTACACTTGAACAGTGGCCAGCACTGGAAGAAGAATCAATCTTTAGACTGCAGTTACCCATTCTTTGGGCAAGTGAATAAAATATTTTATTTTGAATCAAGACCTGGTGTTTGCACAGCAGCTCCACAGACAAACAATGCAAACACAAATGTTTCTTTTTCAAAACCTTCTTAGCTGCTTGAACTGATTGATTTGAACTCGGAGGTCGCAATTTTAATGCGAGATGCGGATATAGTTAACGTTTTTAAACTTTGGGGGAACGTTATGCTTGGATGTCCAACTTGATCAACTCGAAACGTCCAGCCGAATTGAAACAAGGATCTAGCCGAACTGAAGCATGCAGCCGAAATGAAACTTGTGGCTGAACTGAAGATCTAGCCAAGCTGAAGCGTACAGCCGCATCGAAACATGTAGACAAAATGAAGCGGCCAGCCAAATTGACAGCTCTAGACGAAATTAGGATATTGCCGAACTGAAGCGTACAGCCGAATCGCAACTTCTAGCCAAATTGAGGCAATCGCCGAATTGAGGCTTCAGCCAAATTGGGATGACACCAAACACACCCACTCGAACACCGTCCATGTTTGAAAAGCCTAAATCTAAAACATTACCTTGGTCGTTTAGAATGCTATTGTGTTGTCTATGATCCCAAAAAGAAGTAAAGTTGAGGAGATAGTTGCACTTTCGTTTTCAATAAAAATTTTCAGCAAAGACATTGAACTGTGTTCAGTTAATTTCTGGAGCGTTAAAATAACCCAAGATTAATACCCGTGCCACACGGACAATTCAAATGCCATTTACAACGGATGACATTTGAGCAGACCGCCAATCCACGCGCGACACTCCGGGCGTAGCGCATTCCACGCGCGAAAGATTGCGAGCTGATTCGCCAATCACAGAAATGTAATTCGTTGTAATTGGCATTCCAGTCGCCCGTGTGGCACGGGGATAAGAGCTTGCTTCTCTGTGAGTCATTCATTGTATTTTCAATGCCAGCGAGACATCTGGGAAAATTATCGGGTATTATCTGCGGAGGAAGTTAAAACAGACCTATTAAAATACGTTCTTTCCTAGAGCACTAAATTTCCATCCACAGAGACAAGGTAAATCTTTGCAAATCATCACGTCTTCGTGAGCTATATTTTCTGTCAACTGCGATTAATACACCGCCTGCTACTCGGCCCCGCGAAGAGAAATCACGATCGTGACGGTAGACATCAAAACCGGGCGGAATGTGGTCTTAGGAACGAGCACTAAGACATAACCAAGTTTCCGTTAAGCAAACAATTGAGTAATTAGAGAAAGTAATGTTGGTAAAGAAACATTCAGCTTTCGTCCGGAGGCCACCGGCATTCTGATAAAATAAGTCGATGTTACTCATCTTTGTACTTAGTGTTGGGATTGTGGGCATCGTTCGGACGAGTGAAGGAGTTCTTGACAAGGTGCGCCTTTGAAAGGTTTAAAAAAGGGAATCCTTCGTACACAAAGCAAGGTCAAAGAGTTACTCTAAGTCTTCGGCAGCTACAGAGACGTGAAAAGATGCGTAGGTATTGTAGCGAATTTTCAGTCGGTGGAACTTGAAGTTTTCCACACATCGAGTGAACACAGATGCCCAACGATGCCATTAGAGGTGGTGACCGGATCCAGCTGGGACACTAAACATTGCTCTCCGGCAGGAGGATGAGGGGCGACGCTCAGCTTGCATACCACGGACGCTCCGGCTTGAGCAGGGATTCGAGCCGTCGGGCTGATCGGGTTTGGCTCCTAGGCAGGGCATCGTCTTTCGATGCCACTCTCACTGATGCACCTGTAGACTTTGCAGAGAGAGCCAAAGCGGGAGGGAAGCGCAGGGCCGCAGAAAATGTTGTTCCACCGCAGTGCTTGCCAAGCACGTCGCGTAAGCCGCGAACTTCCGTCCTCAGGCAGGCGATGAAGCTTGCATGGAGTTCCGCTTGCAGTCTCTGCTCACGGCGAAAACGCGGGTTGTCTTCACCGAGGGTAGCTTATTCCCTGAGCTGCCGCTACCTCCGAGGACCAATTAGTCCCTAGAGCCCGTAAGCACGTGGACGGAACGGGACGCTCTCGCTTACATTGATTCGCACACGGTATACGCGGCCGATGCGGAGCACAGGAATGGTATGGCTATCCCGTCCTGTACTTCGGATCCCTTCGCTTGCGCAGCAGATGGACTAGGTTTACAGCATCGTTACCTAATCCTGAAGGACACTTCGGCGTGGTTTCGGGCGACAAGCCGCTGACCGGTGTCCATGTATTTAATGTTGTCAACCCACTCAACTGAAATACAGTTGCAACCTACACAGTCTGCACCATGCAAGAAAAAAGGCTTGTTTATAAACCCTTGCTTTAATGGGTTTGGAAATCAAATCAAATGAATTTTCGCTTTATTGACCTTTAAGTGATTGGAGGCATACCAATCTATAGCTTTATTAGCACTTGATTGCAATATATTTAGTGCGCTGTCAAATATGATGTGTCGGGAAATCAGCAAAGTATCGTAGGAGATAGGTAACATGGACATTGAAAAATGGCAGGAGCAAGATCGGTGATATAACTGTTAAAAAACAAAGGTGATAACACGGAGCTTGAGGGACTCCCTCTCGAAGATAACAAGTGGCGCTCGTTTGTAGGCCTACTCGCACTCGCTGCGATCGACCAAATAAAAGATCCGAGAGCATTTAAAAAAAAAAAATGCCCGCGGAAGCCGTACTTAAACAGCTTTCTCAACAGAATACAATGATTCACCGTTTCAAAAACCTTGGGAACGTCCAAAAAAAAAAGAAAAAAAGGCACAGAAAAACATATTATCATGGAACGCAGAGTGCAAATAATTGGCGACGTCATCTAAGAACAATTGCGTCCCCCTTCCCGGAACATGACAGGAGAACGTGATGTGGTGTTAATTTATGTGACGGCACGATGTCACGTGACAATGCGTCAATCGTAGAAAAATTCAGGGCTTCCCTTCATACTTACCGGGAGATATTCATGCAAATTTAGCTGTCAAGCTGCGATGGGTAGAAGGCCACGAGCTCTCGCTTCAGTGGCCATTGAAATGCCCTTACATTTTAGTATACACATTTAGGTCCGAAACATCACTTCTGTTTTGTTTAGTGCTTCTTTGTTTATTAAGCTTATTCGGTTTCGTCTCCCCTTAGGCGGGGAGGACAAAACCACCAGTCCCCCTGATTTCGGCGGGTCAGACGGGTCAGGCGAGTCAGGCGACATTAATCTTCCCACGGCTCCGGCGCCAAGACCAATGCCAGCCACTACAACTATAGTTCCGCCTGGTGAGTATCCAAGAAATGTTAAGTGATGAAGTGCAGCCGAGAAGGGTACGTTCACAAAATGTTACAAATTTAACTGGGAGTGTTTCATTCAAAATTCGTCTATTTGTTTAGTAATGTGATGTGTCTGTCAACAGCGAGAAGCCTAGACTGAAGTGGGCTAACCGAGATCTTAAAACTAAAGAAATAGAGTTTTAATGCAATAAAATCATCGTCTAAGTGAGTGCACAACACAAAAATGCATTAAACGTTGTGATCGCAAGTTATCAAACATCTGAATATGTGCAAAGCGGATTTGTTTGACAGCGGTTAGGCACAGCAAGGGTAATGGTCCCTACCGAAAAACCCAGTATAAGTTTTCACTATCTGGATTATGGAACTGGAAATCTTCTGGAATTGTTTCTGGAAACCTAAAGTCCGGATTGCACGCAGAGGGATAAGGTTTAAAAACCTATAATCCAGATCGAATCCCAATAGATTTCTAGATCCGTAATCCAGATAGCGAAACGTTATACTGAGTTTTTCGGTAGGGGAAGCCTGAAATATTTTAAAGGAAACGTTCAGGCTGATGTATAATACAACGTAGGAAACATCACAAAAAACAGACGAGGACGATATCGATACGATACGATGCGATGCGAACTTCATTTTTCAGCGCAAATACATGTGGTGAATGGGAGGCCGGGGAGAAAAAGCTGCAGAAGTGCAGTTTGACGAGGCTCCGGGCCCCCATTCAGCAGCAACGACGGGGTACATATAATTCTATGATCAAAAAAGAGAAGATCAAATGAACAAATTGATTATTTGGCTGTTTGACAATTGTACAATATCTATGTTTTTAACAAAATATTGGTTCAGTATAGAAGGCAAAGCATACCTCATGGTTTTGTTTTCCATAGTTGGTCCGGCATTTCGGAATTTGCCAGGGCTGGTGATATCTTGATGAATAATAATCGCTTTTTTTAAAATCAGACAGTTGAAGAATTATATTTGAGCGTCCTAATGCCGCATATTTATACGCCATCGTTAAACGGTGGTTATATATTTGGAGTGTATTGATAATTTTGTATAATTTTAACAGTGAATGCGTATGATGAATGTAGGAAACGTTACTTATTATTCTTAGCACTTGTTTTTGCAAGAAGTGTATTGCATGTATGTTTGAAAAAGGTGTATTACCTCAGATAAGGGTACAGTAACATAAATGACAATAAGATAAGGTATTGCATAAAACCTTTTTTACGCTGGTTGGAAGGACGTGCTTATGCTAATTTATAATTCCTGCGGATTTGCCGAATTTAGAGGAGAAATATTCCACGTGAATAGTCCAGAGCGTGTCATTGGAGAAAATTACTCCGAGAGTTTTTACGCTATTTACAAATTCAAAGTTTTAAGACCCGAAATTAAGAGGACTATAAACCTGTTTACGTGAACCGCGTGGAAGCAACGTTATTGCTTTTGTTTTTGAAGTATTTACATTCAGGCAATTGGACTCAGACCATACTTTTAACTTTGAAAGAAATGCGTTAGATTTATTGATGAGGCCCTTTTTGGATATATATAAAAAATATACTCGTGTCATCCGCATAGATTATATATTTACAGCTTGAATCAATATTCACAATATTATTATTATATAACAGAAAAATTTGTGGCCTTAAAATACTTCCTTGAGGCACTGCTGCTGATATGTTTATTCGAATTAATTTCTCATAATTAATTCGCACAAATTGGGTATGTTATTCTAATTAGGATTTGATTAGTGCACGTGGAAGATCGCGAATGCCATAAGCATATAGTTTATTTAATAAAATGGAATGATTAATACACTCAAACGATTGGCTGAAGTCTAAAAGTATCCCAAGCGTTAAGGTTTTCCTTCAAAATTTTTTAGTATTTCTTCTTTTTGAACCAATAACGCTGTCTCTGATGACCTATTCTTTCGCACTCCGAATTGACGATCAGTAATTATGGAGTGCTTATCAGAAAAGTAAACAACACGAGAGTGAAATATTTTTTCTAGACTTTTGGAGAACACAGGAAGTATAGACCTAGGACGATAGTTCCCTAGTTCAATTTGCTACTTGCTTTAAACAAGGCTAAAACATTTGCAGTTTGCTTTTTTGAGGAAAAAGTGCCAGATGATATTGCAAGGTTGAATATGTATGTTAGATATAAAGAAATTATATCTAATACATAGTTTTTAGGTTTAATTTGCAAGTCATGGGAGTCACGACTGTGATTATTATTAAGAGACAAAATAGAACAAACCTCTGCTTCATCAGTAGGGTAGATAAATAGTGATTCCGAGATTGACCTAATGTGGTCTGACACTTCAGGATTGTAAGAGCTATTAGCTATATTCACAAAATAGCTGTTAAATGCATTTTCCAAATTCGAACCACTCAAAATTTCGCCGTTATTGTTTACGCTTTCAATTTTGTTTAATTTATATGACATAATAAGAACACTGTTTATCGGCTTATTTTAGGGACTCCACATCAAATAAATCAGAGTGACAGTGTCTTTTTCGATTTTCTAATTTCCGTAGTTAAATGATTTTTATATTTCTTAAATTCTAAGTGCCGTTTTTCACGAGTTGCAAGAAATATTTGATAGATTCGATACTTTCTACGTGTCTTTTTAAAAAGTGTGAGGGTCATCTATGGCTTTCCTGTCTTTCTAGCAAGTTTAATGGTTTCATCCGGAAAGCAGTCAAAATAAAGCTGCTTATTTTTTTAATAAACGTGTTGTATGCGCTCCCTGCGTCGTCAGTATGGAATACTTCGGCCCAATCAGTGGTCATTAATTTCTGTCTAAATGCATCCAGAGTAGCTTGAGTATTGTTTTAAACAGTCACAGTATCTGAATTGCGTTTACATACTCCTCGTGCTCTATCGACTAGCATAAATATGGGCAAATGATCGCTAATATCAGAACTTACTACACGAGCCCTGACATTTTTTTGTCAAAATATTTAATACAAATTATTAAGTAATGTGGATGTAAACAACGTAGTGCGCGTGGGGTGGTTTATAACATTATAAAAGTTATTTGCCATTAGTAGTAGCAGTAACTTTGAAGCGCTTGAAGTATCGTGCAGCAAAGGTATGTTTAGTCACCACCAACAAAAACAGTACTTGTATTCATAGCGTGACACAACAGTTTATCTAAAAAAGCAAGAAAAAAGGTTAACATTTCCGCTGGGTGGACGATAGACAACAGGAAACATGAATTGGTTTTGTTGAAGAGACAATATTTCATAGTCTTCTGTAAGGCAAATATACCCTGGAACAACTTCAAAGTCGTCACTATCGCTCAGTATCAAAACGCCACCACCATTCCCACATACGCGGTTTTACTAAAAGTGAGGTATATAGGAAAGAACAAAGAAATCGAAGTCATCTCGATACGAATTTTCGGTGAACATTATCACGTCAAATAAGCATTTAAAAGATCGAAGAAAAGAAATTTAAGCTTATCTAGCTTTGATCGGGCTGATCTAGCATTTAAATGAAACAGTTTCAAACGCCTCGAGTGTTGATTTATCAATATCACCGCCGATATACTGGGGAAGAAACAGATTAGTGAGTGTCATTTCAGGAAGATACAGAGCGTACACAAGTCTCCACTAGGCAGATGTTTGTCTTAGCAGATCTTAACAAGATCGTGCTCATGCTCGATAGAAACAACGTCTGTGGTTTCAGATTTACGGGGAATTATATTGCCGTTACGTGCCCATACACATTACCACCCGGCGATTCGCTTTTTTGCAGTGGCCTTACCAAGCAGTCTTTTTAGGGTCCGACACAGATGCTCATTAACAAAAACAGGGTCCTTAATGGAAAATCCCAGGTCTGTGTTCTTAAGTCGCTTTGTTCGGGCCTTTGCGAGAAACTTGTCAGGATTTCCACGACGTATGAACTGTGTACTATTATGTTTTGCTTGCTCAGTTTTCGTTTGCGAACTCTACGAGAGATCTCGACGTCTGGATTGTCAATTGGTTCACTAATTTTATCGTTGAGCCTACGTAGTATTGCGTAGAGGTCCTCGTTTTCATTCAGCATTATTCCCTTGATTTCGAGGTTGTACGCTCGAGAGTGTTGTTCACACTGCAAAATGCTTGTACGGCTTTCTTTAACTTCCCTTTCAAGCGCAAGACATCTTTGCCGCAGATCTTCATTTTTGGCTTTTAAGGCGTTGTCTACCGCGATTCCGCTTGTAAGCATATTCTTGATGCCTTCAAATTCGGCATTTATGTAGTCCACGCCTGACTTCCTTTCCCGTATCTCTGAACAAAGCTCACGGATCGCAGTGCGGAAATCCCTCTCCAGCGTTTTTCTCATTGATTTCCATTCTGATTTCAACTCATCACGGAGTTCAGAAAAAGCCGCGTCAGATCATTTGACATTGCGGCGAATCACACTTTGCGGTTGCCAGCCAATAATACTTAGTTGCAGCAGCGACGACGAAAGGGGACCTTGAAAATAAAGGTACCTGCCAATTTTCTTTATTTTTAGAGTGTAATAAGGGCTGGAGAAAATAAGCCACGTGTGTTCAGTCCATATTTCGAATTCATTTTGTTCACGTTCCGCATGTTAAAAGTCTTTACCGGATTGCAACAACTGCCGCCACAGTTCCATATACGTCCAGCCAGTTGAACTGAACGAAGGAATCAATGCTTTATTAGGTGCTTCTTTTCTCGATCGAATACTACGCCGTGAAGAGGCCGGCTGAAATAAAAGAAGGAAGGTTAGTTTTATGTTTAATCGTAGCATGAAATTGATAAGCGCTACCGGTTTGATTTTTTTCGAGGTGAATTGCCGATAACAAACAGTGGCGTGAGAAAGCGTGACTGATTGAAAATCTGATAACAGTTCAATCAGAATATCCGCAAACCAAATTAGAGGAGTATAAAAAAAAATACAGATAAGAATCCTGAAATACCCGGTAATTTTAACGAACGACGAGAAAGGTAAAACACTTTGTAGAAACCACAGGGGTGATTATCTATGAATGCGATAGCATTTATCGTTGCACATGGGGACAGGTTACCTGCTGTATTTAGCGGGGAACTTGAATATGTCTGTAGGTCCCGTGACGTTAGGGCACGTGACGTTAATTTTTCTGATAAATTTAGCTGGGAACCTGAATTGGTGCATAGGTCGTGATGTCAATTTTCACGCGAAATGTAGCGGGGAAACAGAAATGGTGAATTGGTCATGACGTAAATTTCCCGCTAAATCTAACGGGGAAGCTGAATTGGCGCATAGGTCACAGAACGTATATTTTCCGCTGACTTTTGCTGGGAAAGGTATTCGAGGCTAGAGTATACATAGCCCTATAATCTTGAGTAGAAACTTGATTTTGCTATCGTATCAGAAGTACGGCCAAAGAGCCCACGTTCTAACTGTCCTTTCCACCTTGGCATCTGAACTATCACCTTGGCAACGAAGCGTCTATATGAAGGAACACGCGAATGAAGCATCTGAAGCCCACAACGGCAGACGCCATGTTCCGAATGTCGTCCGCTAACGTCAACGCGGCAGCGCTCGCCACCGTCGGACGCACCGTTGTGGTGGTCGACGCAGTAAGCGGAAGGCGGTCACTTGGCGGCCGTTGGTGGTTTCGACGGGGCTTTGTACCTTATCGGGCCATAGATTATATTAAAGTTTACCCGAGCGAAGCGACGGGTTGCCCCACGCAGCGGGGTCGGTTTGGAAGGCGAGCTTGGAGATCAAGCTAGCGTGGTTGCGTTGGAAAGGGCCGATTTACACGACGGACTGATACGCGAACGGATTGATAACGTGACAACATGTCAGCAGTTCGTCCGTCTCCCAAGCGCGTCCCCACGAGGGAGACGACGAGCAGACGCCAGCGAGGACAGACCGAATGCCGCGAAACTCAACATCGCACCGCGGCGCCGCTGTCCAAGAGAGAAATCGACGTTTTGATCCGCGATAAAAAAGCGTACACCGTTGTTACGTACAGATCGAAACAATACACAATGATAGGCTTCGCGCGAAGCGCCACTAGTTTTACTAACAAAAGGCATGACAGTAACACAGGCATGGTCCTGCTGGAGAAGGCGTCGGCGTAGAAGCGACGAAGTTCTGGGCTCTTGGAGGGCCCTTTGGAGATGCCTTCGCGCACTCCGCGCTCGTGCACAACACTCAAGTACACCATAGCCACAAGAGATGTCTTGCTCGGTAAAGACCTAATTGGACGTGCAAGAATTATCACGGCGTTCTAGACGAGCTTTTACAGAAGCTTCTTAAATTAATAGTATAATTAATTATAACAATGATAATAATAATACTTCCTTGCAAATAATTTCATCCTGGCAGGCGTGCAGGCTGTGCAGCCTCGGTTCAAATTCTGCAGTTCCTTTCAAGAGTGGAACCAAGTATCGCGCGACAAAATAAACCAACGAACGAAGTAATTGTCCTGTCTGTGTCGTCCCTTATGTGTCTCCACTTTCTAAATGTTTAAAAGGCAACTATACGCCATTTTCGTTTTAATCGTCCGAAAAAAAAAATGGATGTTTACAACTCCCTGTAACGCCGAATTTTAGCACAGCTCTTGAGGAGGAGGAGGGAAGTGTACGGAGGGGACGGTATGCCCCTCCTCCTCATCCGTACTCTCTCTTCCTCCCTCCTCATCTCGCCCTCCCATGCTCCTCGCCTTCTTTCCCACTTCCTCCTCCTCCTCCCTCCTGCTCCCCTCCTCCTCCTCCCTTCTCCTCCTCCCCATCCTCCTTCCTCCTCCCCCTTCTCCGTCCTCCTCCCTCCCGCGCGGTGCATTATGGGAAACGTCCCATAATGCAACGCGCGCGTCACCGTGATGCATTATGGGACGTTTCGCATAATACACCGCGCGGTTACGCCGACGCCGACGCTGCTCAAGCCGGAAACGCCCGCCTAAAAGCTGTGCTCTAAAAAAAAAACAATCTGTACCGTTGCCAGATTAAACGCGTTTCAAGGCAACGTCCAGCAAAAATCTGCGACTGGACAGGCACTCGACTTTATCAGTCCGCGTGTCCGCGAACGAGGCACGGATCGCAGTAATCGGTGACGTGCCGGTCACGTGGTACACGGTCCGCGAACAAAAATCGCTATTCGGTCACTTGTGTGAATCGGTTCTGACAGGCGGTACTTGGAACATGGCACAGGTTGAAGCTGGCTTCAGACGCTTCGTTCGATTGCTCGTCTATCAGTATTGGGAGACCAGAGCAGACGGACTTTATTGTGAGGAAGGAGACGTTGGTGTGGAGAAATTAAATGAGTGCTTGATCTCCTTCACCGGGCTTTTCAATGTAAGGAATGTGAACAAAAACAGCTAAAATAAGGACTTAACACAGATGGCTGATTTTCTCCAGAGCCAAAGATTTCGACGAGCCTTGCACAGAACGCATGTTTTTGGCCACCCGACGGCTGATTTATTCACGCTGGAAGCATGGGGCCAAACTGAGGGCCGCTGACAATAGATACATGATGCGATAGCTTTTGGAATCCTCCGTCTGCTGCGATTCAGACATACGCTTAGCGTCCCTATATTAGGCCTATGTGCTCTCTTCCGCAGCCGAGTTTCGACCATTCACAACGTCATTCTTGTGGCCTCACTGCTTTACGTCACGTTAAGTCATGTGGCGCACTATCACATTCCGTCGCAGTGACGCGCAGTGAGGTTATGTCATCTTGAAGTAGAGTCACATAAAGTCACGGCTGAACTTTCAAACGTCGATTTATGTCACGCATATCTCACATTACATCACAATGTGACGTTGTGGCGCCAAGTGACGTAACCTATGCGACGCCACATGGCTGTGCATCATGTGACACAGCGTCCCTGCACATGACGGGACGATGTCTATTTGGCCGCTACATTAGTCTGACGGCTCCATGTTACGTTACACTAGCGTCAGTCGTAGAGAAATTAAGCTTTCCCTGCTCATATTTATTGGGATTTATTCATCCAATTCAGCCGTTGAGGCGCGGTGGATAGACGCGCACGAGTTCACGCTTAGGTGGCAACTTCAACGTCCTTGATTTTTGTGTGCACATTATTGTCTCAAACATCACTCTTTTGTTTAGTGTTTCTTCGCTCAATAAGGCTATTGATTTCCTTTAGGCGGGGAAGCCGAAACCACCACTACTCAAGAAGATGTCAGCGGTTCAGGCGACATTCCTCCATCCACGGCTCCTTCTCCGAGACCAATGCCATCCACCGCAACTATAGTACCATCTGGTGAGTATCCAAGAAATGTTGCGCGCTGGGATGCCGCCGAGATGGGTGAGTTCACTAAATGTTTGAAGTTCAACTGAAGTGTTACTGTAAGAATGGTCAGTGTAAGTATTATGTTTACTTTATATCATGATCAGTCAACAGCCGCGAAGCGCGGCTTCATGTTCAACGGGTGGGTTTCGCAAAATGCTCGCCTAACTATCGGTTTGTTCATATCATGTCTGTCAACAGCAAAGTCTAGACTGAAGACTGCTAACTCAGGGCTTAAACAGAGAAATCACTCAGGTAGCGTGCGATATTGGCGTCAAATCGGAAAACATTTTGCCGAGGACATTTTGATCTAGCCGATCAGTAAAGCATAGGCTGGGTCGCACCGACGCCATCGGAATGCCGTTACTGCCGCCGTTTCTGGTTGAGTGCCAAGAGCGTCTCTTGTAAATCTGCTATGCTGGCGATGTATTCGGATTGTTTGACCGACTCAAAACCTACGTCGAAAAAATAAAAATAATACAATAAAGCCAGACAGAATATGCTCACGTATAGCAGAAAGGCGGAAAAAGAAGCAGGGGAAGATTAGCTGCATTGTCCATCTGCCTTCGACCTCGCGCTTTGTTAAGCCTCCCCACCTTCCTTTGCGTCTTCGTGTGGCTGTGAGCGAGAGCGACGGCCCCATCAAGCAAATCAGAGGGCTGAAGCGAAACACGTGACCGCTCTCTCTAAGACAAAAACGTTTAAACGAATGGTTGTCACCTGACACGCTGTGACGCGCTGGCGCCTCTTCGCCTTTCGCCAAGTTATGGTGATGGGTAGGGGGCCATGTAGGTCCGGTTTCCGAAATGCGGTCTTCAGTGTCGTGCTGCTTCTCGTGCGTTGCAGTCGCGGCGTGGGTTTTCAGTGTGAACGGCCGGAATGTTCAATCAAACGATTCTCCAAAATGGCCGTTTTCTTCGTCAGAATTCTATGAAAATATTGTGCCATGTTTTGTCATCGGCGACAGCGAGACTTCCGGTGAATGTGGGAGACCTTCTTGTTTCTCGAATTTGCTTTTGCGTTGCTCTGTGCTGCCGGAGTCAAAGTTATCATCCATCATGAATTACGTGAAACCGCTTTAAGTACATTGTACATAATGTACTACTTTAAGTAGGTTTAGAAAACTTGCATTTTACTTGATGTTCATTATCTGAGTATCTACTTATACTTTACTTCAAGTATTTTTTTCTTGGAAGAAAAGTACAACTACTTGACTTCGCCCAATTCTGGTTTCTGCAAAATTAAGTTCCTTCAATCACCACGCGCTCATGTCCTTGGCTTTCCCAGTATTATACACAACTTTGAAGTCGAGTATAAGAGTTCACAAACCTTTAACATAAACAATGGCGTACAGTCATGTCGAAACGCACTGTCGTCTTTCGAGACGTCATCCGGAATTTTTTTGTGAAGTAATGGCGGCTACAGAAACTCATACAAAGAAGTGCCTTATAAGTTGATTGTGTTAAATAATTTGTCAGTGGAAGTCAATCAACTACTCTGTGTCCACTTGACTTTTTCCAACATTCTCCGCCATTTCCTAACATAACTAATCGACCACCTTACCCTGTGGTTATGCACATCAGTTTAAAAAATACACTGTATTAGGTATTTGATGGACATCCTAACGGACTGTGTTAAAAAGTAATTGGCATTTTCTTTGAAAGTATATTGAATTTATTATACTGTGCATCAAGGACATTGCGCCCGGTGTACCTACTACTTTACTTGAAGTGCATTAGCTTTTATTTACTTAGCACTTTACTTCAAGTACTTATTTGGTGTACGTTTTCAAACACCGGTTATCTATCACTCCCAAAATGAAATGCCGGCAATCACTATTTCAACTGGCGTTAAATATCGCTTCGCTGCGGAGCTCCTCTCGTAGCAGACTATCCCTCTTTTTTTCTGCCTCGGTCCGTTAGTATAAAATGTAAAAGTGTTCCCTTGTACACAAAATTAGCGCAATAGACGAACACGGAACAAAGAAACAGGACAGATTCCTGCTTACAAGTTATGTTTATTGAGAGGACAGAGAAAGAAAAAGATAAAATGAAGACTAAAATTATAGAAAGAGGAGAAAAAAGAATATGTTATATAAGAAAAGGAAGAAAAAATTTAACAAATTAAGAACAGGTTTAAAAATAAGAAAAAAAACATAAAAATATACAATTTCTTTTAAAAATAAACTTACGAAAATTAGTGCAGGTACTGGAGTTCTCTCGATGGCAAGTTTACCAACAGAGCACTAACACACGCATCCCCACTGGCTGCTATGACTTGGGCGTCACCTATTTCCCGTGTTCTTTTGTCCACACTTCGTCGTAGGATCACTGTGCGAGCAAAGAACGGCTGGCACCCACATTCCCTCACGTGAACAGCTAAATATCCCAACGGAGCAGATTCTTTGTTTCATTTATATCTAGGAATGAGATTCGTAACAGAAATACGCATTGTTAGTTCACGTTAGCAGGCGAGGATTGTTTGATAACAATATCTTGGCTCGCATCATGAGAGCCAAATGAGAGCTTTTTCTGGTTTTCCTTGTAACCAGACTTGAGCCCCAGGTATTTTCAAACCAGTGCAAAAAACTTTGCTCTTTGCGCCTTGGCGCTCAAGTTACGCTAACTAATCAAAACGCCGAAACACTTTCCCCACGTTGGATTCGCGAAGAACATTGGATAAATATTACGCACGCCGACATTTTTATCACTAAAAGAAACATCTCAGGGAGTGGCTTTCGAAGTTATGACGAAATATTACTTCTGGTAATTTGGATTCATTTAAAATTTATTGCAAGGCCGTTAGTTTTGTAGGAGTCAGGTTATATGCAAAAGTTCTTTGTCCACCACTTCATACTTCACGCAAAAAACGTTAGCCGTTGACAGCACAAAGTTGAGCTATCATCTCAGGATTATAACTTACAGGTTCGTAATCTGAAAGGGACTGTAAACAGAACATTTATAAAGCACATTTTCTAAACATTTTATGCTTGTATGCGAATAAAGTAAAAAATATTAGGTGTATTGCATTTAATTTTATTTCTTTACCGAACCCCCCGCAGTCGTCATATGCCCTCTAGAAAAGCCCATGGATCCGATGAACCTGCCTTAGGAATTTTATATAGGACTTGGAAAGCTGCGCCATACCAAATAAATATACATAGACACTTTTATTTTTTAAATCGACAAAAGAAAGCATTGTTGGTAATTTACGTCCGCGGAATCTTCTGGTCATATGAGAGGAAAAAATGTTCCCACTTACCATAGCACGCTTCTTGTAACGTTCATAAAATATTTGATGATCAGTTCTCCAAGTGGTTAGCTAAATTATATGTTAGTGAAAGATTTGATGGAGATTTTTTATTACTCCTGTAAGACGATCGATCCCTTTTTAAATGTTGAATAGCACAGCGTGAGGACCTTGCTAAACATCTAACTTTGTCAATTCCGTGCTCGGAAGGCCTGCCGAAACTGAGTGACCATAAGGCTCTTGGCAGCCAAGATACAGCTTGTTATTGTAAACAGTAAAGGCCCTGTCACACTGAGGCAACACGACGGCAACAGCAACACAACACGTCGTCCAACAGTCGGGCAACTTGTTGCTCGCTCCCCGTGTTGTCCGACAAACCTGTCACATCGCGGCAACAGCACGACAACATGGACGACAACTAAAATGTTGCCTCGGTATGACAGCTTTCGGCAACAAAAACAGCAGCAACTCGTGTTGGACAACGTGTGTTGCCCTGATCGCTGGCTGAGCGAATTTCGGGCCGGCAACACGACAACATAGATAGCTTCGATGGTAGAGTTAGTCCCCTATCAATAACGTCTTACTCAAATAAAGGCTTGGAAAACGTTATTTAACAATAATTAGGGCTGGCATGCAGCTAAAATATTTTTGATTAATATTTTTGCTTACGGAAAGCGATTTTCGAAATGGTCACAGCTACGGTCGTGAACGTTCACTGGTTTTGAAACTAAAACTGCCGAGAGACCGGCTCACATTACTGATAATGAAATAAAATGGCATGCCTACTCACCCGCTGATAAAGTATAATAAAAATAATCCAGAAAACCAAAGAATAAAATATCGAAGCATTAAAACGACCACTCTGATCATGATTGTTGACGCTTGGAACTTGGAAACAGCCGCTACCAGACACCTGATTTGTTTTAAAAATACCCAGGACGTTTTGGCGAACGAAGCGATCACATAGCAGGCGGTGGGCAAATAGACAGCGTTGAAAAATATTTATTCCACCGATTGTTATGAAGGCCGATCGTGTCAGTGTCGCTGTTTTGAAGCACTGTCAGTTCAGTCAAAGCCGCCTGTTCAGTTCAACACCATGCTCGAAAAGACGCTTTGGGGTACTGCCGGTGTTAACTCAATTTTACAGTAGAAATAGGAATTGCACGAAAGAAAGAACCGGGCAGAAACACTTCATACGGTGGCGTAAATCCCGTACATATATCAGCGATGTCACTTTTCTCGGTTAGGGCTATCTGCTTTGTCAGCGAATGAGAACATTTTGATAAAAAAAGAGCGGAAAATACTCCCCGTGTCAAGTTTTCTAATCACAGTCACTGGATGATGTCGTACCGTAGTAATTTCCGGCCCTTCGAACGCACTAACACTTTGTAGAGTCACATTTCTAGCGATTCCGCGCCGCACACGAACGAAGGTAAACAATCAAGATGGCGGAGTGTTCCCCGTGTTGTCCTCGCCGTCAGCGCGGTGTGACAGGGTTGTCGGACAACAAATCGGGCAACACGGTTGCCGGGCGGCAGCAACATGTTGCCCGACTGTTGTTGTTGCCTCGATGTGACAGGGTCGCCGGCAACACGATTTCCCCGTGTTGCCGGATAGAGTTGTCCAACTGTTGCCTCAGTGTGACAGGGCCTTAAGTAGTCTACATTAGTCACCGGTTAGATTTTAGCGGTTCCGGTTGGTGGTGTTTTCCATTGAAAAGGTGGGGTCCGTCGCGGTTGCGGCAAAAGGAACGAATCGCTCCTAAACAAGTTTCGGATCTGGTTACTGTTACAGCGTTAGTTCTTGATTTTACACAAGAAAAGAGGCGTGTTATATGCGTTCTAATGCATACCTATAATCAAAAAGTAAATTTTGCAAAAAAATATTTCACTCTATCTATTGTAGTATTTACCGTATTACAAAATATGAATAAAGAATCATATCACCATGTTATATTTCTATTTCTTTTTGACGTGGGTGTCTTTTATTTGAATATATACTCTCGAAGCATCGTAAAAATGCATGCATCCAAATTTAGCATCATTTAAATTTTCATGCAACACCTCGTTTTGGTTATTCGTTGAGCAATTAAGTTAAATGGTAGTGATCGGCGGGGCATATATGTAACGGTGCCCTCATGAATGCACGTCTGACCATATTCAACATTTAATATAAGCACAAAAGCTATATTCTCCTGCGATATTTTCTGGTAAAACAAATTCACCAGATCATAAACGAAACAAATATATCTCAAAAAATGTACTCTGAGCGATGGTAGATTTTTGGAAATATTACCATCTGAATTATAGTGCGCGAATTACACTTGTGTAAAGTTGATATTCTGCGCTGTGCGCAGTATATAAAGGTGTAGACTGTACACGAACCGGATTTCTGGCATTCGCTCATTTTTAGCGCTGTTGTTGCTCAGTGAGGTGCAGAGATAACGCTCCTTCACTCCGGGCATTAGTGAGTAAAAAAAGTCGAGACTGTCAGTGCTTTACTTCTGTCACCAATATCCACGGGAGTGCAGAGCAAGGCAGCTGCGCTACGTCAGACAATGTGAAGAAAGTTCGATGTGGATGGCACCACACGGGGTATTACCCTTATTACAGGCACAAAAAGAAACCCTAACCTTCCAGGAATCACTGTCACGATGCATCCGAAATAAAACGAAAAAAAAAAAACGTGCACGAATATTTCGTTTGCTTGATAACAAGGGTCGGTAAACCTTTGCTGCAGCAGGACAAATCGCCGCAAAGCGGAGGTGGGAGGCAGAGCGGGCCGGAAGGAGAAACAGAGATTGGGGGAAGGGGGGAATCTTTAGATGTGCAAGATAAAAGAAACAGTCGCGTACTAAGAGTGCTTTGCAAGATGTCTTTTGATTCAGGCACACGCAACGTAGTATTGCTTGAGTCTCCTTTCAATGGTGTTTTGGGTGATCAGTATCGCTTACCATGCTCCCACGCATTATTACACTTAACCAGAAATCTTTAAACATATTGGAGGCGCAAATCTGTCATTCGCAATACCCACGTTTGACTTCCTACTCTTCATCTTTAAAAGTAATTTCGCAAATTTATATGCACGTGCTGTACAAAACAAACTTCGATAAAGACCACTGTGAGATTTTGCAGATTAAAAAAAAAAAAACTTTATTTGGGGAGGCCAGCGGAAAAAGTAACAACGTCGTTCGCTGAAAATGTAATATTGAGTATATTAGTTGTTAGAGAATACCTGACCAGTGAGCTCTTTCTGACAATTTTTCTTGATCTTTTTCGTAATTAATGCGTCCGATTACACCGGCTTCGCTGCCTAACATGAGCCTTGCAACGAATAATAAATGAAAGCGAATTAATTTTTAATTGTTTTATTAGTCATTATTGAAGTGATGTTTCTTCCGAACTCACGACATATCAGTTTTAATAGATGTAAAATACAGACAATCTAATCGAACGAACTATCTAAAAACACTTCTTTTTTTCAACCAAGATTTTGAAATACACAATTGGCGCGGACTATGGTACGAGAAAAGCGGTGGATAATTTTTTAATTATTAATATTCTTTTTTACACAAATATTTAGTCATGATTGGATAAGAAAATGAACTAACGCCATCTGATTAGGCTCTGCTAGCTATCTACACTGCTCCCCAAAGGAAAGGAATGAAATTAAACCGGTTAGAGTGTCAACTACAGGATTTTAAAATAAATCGTACTCAGATAACAGTGACAAATAAAGACGCACCACACCTACAAGACTATCACAGAAATATCATAGTAACGACAGGAAATGGAAGATTTTCTATCTTTCATTTGCAATTCATTAGGTTGCACTTGCATTTGTTTTGCCTCCAGCTAGGTCCTTTAAATAGTTATTCGAGACGTGTTTTGTAGAAGTATGGGTACTGTTTTTTCCTGTTATAGTTTGTTATCCCCGTTGCTTTGAATAAATTACAGTGTGAGAACCATAAACACAAACTCAAAGAAAAGAGAAAGCGCAGGAACGGGATCTGAATCCATAGCACCGCCGTAGGAACTCGACGCGCTAACCACCGAGCTGCAGGGGCTTCGTTGCACTGCTCCGAATAAGTTGGGTCACAAGCCTTCGTGCAGCTACTGAGGACCGTTCACGTAGGTGTGTTGCGAAAAATGTGCCTAAAAATGTTTCTTCCGGCTTCTGCCATTGACTCCCCTGACTAAAAGCGGGCTCATAGTACAGGCTTTCTTAATCAAGTTTTACGTTTTTTAGGAATCATCTGAGCGAAACATTAGGTCAAAAACAACGTTTCTTTAGCGTATTTTTCCATAGAAAATATGCCAAATTTTAGAAGCAGTTAGAATAACCTTTCGTTCTCTTTAGGCCTTTGTTTCAAATTCTGTGGATTCAGAGAGAATAAAGAGTTTATATCTGAAATTTCTTTCATAGAGAGTATGGCGCACCGTGCATTCACGAGGGCGCCTATCAAACCATTTAGCCGTCTTGGCCGCTGGGCAGCTATTTAGTTGCCTCGCCTCAGACACGATCACATGGTCGTGTCGCCGCGGGGTCGATCGGGATCTCGAATTCGGCTCCCGACGGGCCGCTTTCTCTCCTAGCCACTGGATGGCGCTGCAGACGCCCCCATGGCGGGCGAGGAGAAAACCTCCTCGCCCATCGGTCGATATTGTCGGGTAACCGGGAGGCAAGAGTCTCTTAGGATTCCGGCCGGCGCTCAAGAAAGGCGAGTGCTAGCAACTGCTCTCGGGCAATAGCGGGACACGAGGCCTAGGGGCCCTCTTTGTGTTAAGCTTTGGGCTTAACGTACGTTTGTAAATATTTGAGTAATGTCGCGTGTGTTTGTAGTATAGATTGAGTGTTTTGTAGCGTTGTGTTTTTATGTACCAATAAACGGGGAGCGGAATCCCGCTCCCGTGAAAGAACCAGGCTGGACTCGGGTTGTTGACGGACCACGTGGGGAACGGCGTATCGGCGGCGGTACGCGAATTCCCACAAATGGCGCCCAACGTGGGGCTGGAAGCTCAGTGATCACTGAGAACTGCACCACCGGCGTCCTGCGTGTCGCCGACGCAGGACGCACGGGGTGCGGTTCTCCAGTGACAGCTGAGACTTCCAGCCCCGCATCGCTCCGTGGACGGGCCGTCACAGCTGGGTTCGCAACTCACAGTCCCTCTCCGGTGCACCAGCTCTCATGGCGGGAGGCCAGTCTCATGGTGGCACAGGCGCCCCTTTCAAGTTTCCGAGAAAGTTCTACGGGGACCATGGCGGCAGCGCTGGGAAAAGCGACAGAACAGGAAAGAACTGACCGCGACGACGCCATGAGCCACCCAACACCGAGCTCCGTCGCGCACTGCGACGCAATGGGCCACCCGTTGGCCAATGCCGATGGACTGTCCCGACCAGAGCGAGAGAGGTTGGCGGCTTTGCTGCACAACTTTGACGAAATGTTCACCGAACAGCCGGGCTGCACCAAGCAGGTGCAACATCGCATTGAAACTGGGGACGCGCGCGCTTGGAAGTCCAATCCGCGTCCTGTGAGCCTGGCCAAGCGAAAAGCGATAGATGCCGCCGTCGATGAGCTCTTGGAGTCAGGAATCATTCGCCGGTCATCAGGACCCTGGGGATTCCCGGTGGTTTTGGTGCCAAAGAAAAACGGAACATCGAGACTCTGCGTCGATTATCGGCGCTTGAACGCGGTGACCGTAAAAGATGCGTATCCGTTTCCGAGCATCGAAGAAATCATCTCGAATCTGGGGACAGCGAACTATTTCACTACCCTCGACGCAAGCAAAGGCTACCTCCAAGTGGAGATGAGCCCGGGCGACGAAAGCAAAACTGCATTCGTGTGTCACCGAGGCTTGTTCGAGTTCACTCGGATGCCGTTCGGATTAACAGGTGCACCGATGACATTTCAGCGGTTGATCGATGGGGTGCTCGGAGATGCCAAATGGCAGCACGCGCTCGCGTACCTGGACGACATCATTGTGTACTCGGAAACTTTCGAGGACCACCTTCGTCACCTCGAGGACGTGTTGCGCAAACTGCGGATCGCCGGCCTCACACTAAACCCGACTAAAGCCCAAATTGGAGCTTCTGAGATCAGCTTGTTGGGATTCCGGATCGAGAGAGGAAAGTTTCCCCCGACGCGGACAAGTTGCGGGCGATCTTGGAGTTCCCAGTCCCTACCGATGTCGGGGGAGTGCGCCGTTTTCTCGGCATGATAGGATACTACCGAGCCTACATCCCGAACTGCGCAGCCATGCAGGCACCCCTCACGCAATTGCTGAGGAAAGCGGCTCCCTGGAGCTGGGAGGCGCCGCAGGAGGAGGCGTTCCTCCAGCTGACCGAGGCATTGGCGCGTACAGCATCCCTCAAACATACCTGCCCCGGCATGAAGCGGCAGCTTGACGCCGGCATGTCCGGAGCTGCGCCGTGTGCGCAAGAGCGCAAGCCCAGGGGGCAGAGCCCCCGGCCTGCTCGAGCCGATCGTGAGTACGCGGCCATGGGAGATCGCGGCCTGCGACTTGATGGGACCCCTGCCGTTCGGTCAAGCGGAGGCTATCAACATGTGTTGGTAGTAACCTGCCACTTCACCGGATTCGTCGAGATGTTTCCAATGCGGAAGGTGACAGCCAAGGAGTCCTGAGCAGGCTGTCAGAGGTCTGGTGCCGCTACGGGTTCCCCGAGAGACTGGTGAGTGACAATGCCTCGATATTTTGCTCGAAAGTTTTCGCGGCAACCTGTCAGGCCCTCGGGATTAAGCATTGTAAGACTTCGTGTTACCATCCCCAAGCAAATGTGACCGAGCGGCGGAACCGTGACATTAAGCCGCTGCTCGGGGCGTATGCTCGTAAGCAGCGGGACTGGGATCTGCACTTGGATTCGATTTCGTTTGCATTGCGGTCCAACCTCAACCGCAGCACTGGGTTCACACCCGCGCTGCTGAACTTCGGCAGAGAACTCTACGCCGACCGATGCGGTTCTTCGCCCGCGACCGAGCGCGGCCAGAGCGGTGCCCTCGCACGAGGATTTCGCGACGCGTACAAGAGAGCGATTGTCGCTGGCGCTGGACGCCGCTCGCGGAAACAGGGCTCGCGCGCGCGCGGAGCAGAAGAACACCTACGACAAAGCGCACCGCGATGCGCAGTTCGAGGTGGGCGACACCGTTCTTCGGCGAAGTCACGTTCAGAGCGATGCGAGCAAGTTCTTCTCGGCGGCGTTGGCCCCCAAGTGGGTTGGCCCCTTCGTCATCGATTCCAAGAGGTCCCGACTGACATACACGCTGAGGGACCAGAATTCTGATCTCGTCCGCGGGACAGTTCACATCGGCGAACTGAAACCCTTTTTCCCCAGGGAAGGGGATGAGCCGGTCAAGCGGCCGCAAAGGGGCATTCGCGGGCACCAACGATCTCAGGATTTCCTGGGACCACCGCGGCACAGCTACAACACGCGTAGCCGGAGGCAACCCGATGGGATCGGAACCTCGTAGAGTGCGTGGCCCGGGAAAGGGAAGAAGAGGGTGAACGATCCGAAATCGGCGTTCCCAGCATTGTTTTTTTTTTCTTTGTGGGTGGGGGAGGAGTGCCTCGGAACCCTCAGTGTTTTTTTTGTTCTTGTTTTTACTTTCACTGTTTTTATTTTTGTGCACGGCGTTCGGCTGGTAAACTGTCATCGGCCCTGCGGCTGCTGCCTGGAGACGCAACTTGGTGTGCACCGAATGGTCCTCTCCTGGGAGACGATGAAAGGATGAGTCGCCGTTCGGACGAACACCAGCCTGGGCTCAACTCTTCATCTTCGGGCAGCGTATTCCCCGGCCGGAACCACAGCTGGGGGAGCCTCGTTGGACGTCCGCGACGCCACGCAGGACGCCGGGGTGCAGTTCTCAGTGACATTGAACTTCCAGCCCCGCATCGCTCCGGGAGGGCCGTCACAGCTGGGTCACAACCACAGTCCCTCTCCGGTGCACCACTCCATGGGGGAGGCCAGTCTCATGGTGGCCAGGCACACTGTTCAAGGACCCCGCTGCCCCGGAGGCCGCCGCCAAGCCGAAGTCGACACAGTCTACTGTGAGGTGTGCGGTGGCCGCGAACCCCAGGCCTCAGGCGAACTGATGGACCTCAGTGAGGACGACCCATGGGACCAGTGGTGTGGGTGTGCGTGTGGGGGTTTCCAGGCCAAACAACGACGGTGTTCCCGAGCAGCCTAGCCGTACGTCGGAATCCCGGCGTACTTCGATTTTTAGGAGAGGGGAGTATGGCGCACCGTGCATTCACGAGGGCGCCTATCAAACCATTTAGCCGTCTTGGCCGCTGGGCAGCTATTTAGTTGCCTCGCCTCAGACACGATCACGTGGTCGTGTCGCCGCGGGGTCGATCGGGATCTCGAATTCGGCTCCCGACGGGCCGCTTTCTCTCCTAGCCACTGGATGGCGCTGCAGACGCCCCCATGGCGGGCGAGGAGAAAACCTCCTCGCCCATCGGTCGATATTGTCGGGTAACCGGGAGGCAAGAGTCTCTTAGGATTCCGGCCGGCGCTCAAGAAAGGCGAGTGCTAGCAACTGCTCTCGGGCAATAGCGGGACACGAGGCCTAGGGGCCCTCTTTGTGTTAAGCTTTGGGCTTAACGTACGTTTGTAAATATTTGAGTAATGTCGCGTGTGTTTGTAGTATAGATTGAGTGTTTTGTAGCGTTGTGTTTTTATGTACCAATAAACGGGGAGCGGAATCCCGCTCCCGTGAAAGAACCAGGCTGGACTCGGGTTGTTGACGGACCACGTGGGGAACGGCGTATCGGCGGCGGTACGCGAATTCCCACAAGACTCACTAGTTTTCTTTTAATACAAAAAAAAATTTTCCCAGTGAAACGTTTGGAAAGTACCAGTGCCAACCGATAGCTGTCGCAATTAGGTCCATGGGATTCATTGTTGGGTTTAGCTTTGTCAAGCTTGCGGGGTTTCCCTTGCTGCTACCCGTCTCGGGGAATGACACAGCAGACCGGTTCAACAACACGTAAACATTTAATGACCGCTATCGCCTGCGGCGCGATCCCAACAGCCTCCGCGGATACGCTGCGACGGCCCTTTATCAGCGGCGGAGCGCCGCTCGCGTGGCCAGTTGCCCTTTGCCCCCTCGTGGTCAAGATGACCACTCATGATTGTTGAAGGGGCAACCTGGGCCAACCGCTTGGAATCCCCAGCTTGCCCACACATGTCCCCCCTTCCAAAAATGAAAGCCGTTTGCAACTCCCTGTAACGCCGGATTAGAGCGCAGCTCTTGAGGAGGAGGGGAAGGCACGGGGAGAGGGGGTCACGTGGCCTGCGGGTCACGTGACCTCGAGGAGGGGGAAATTTTTCCCGCTAATTTTAGCGGGGAAAATTTTCCGCTAAATTTAGCGGGGAAAATTTTCCGCTAGATTTATGCGGGGAAAATTTTCCGCTAAATTTAGCGCGGAAAATTTTCCGCTAGATTTAGCAGGGAATATTTTCCGCTAGATTTAGCGGGGGAAAATTTTCCGCTAGATTTAGCGGGGAAAATTTTCCGCTAAATTTAGCAGGGAAAATTTTCCGCTAGATTTAGCGGGGAAAATTTTCCGCTAGATTTAGCGGGGAAAATTTTCCGCTAGATTTAGCGGGGAAAATTTTCCGCTAGATTTAGCGGGGAAAATTTTCCGCTAGATTTAGCGGGGAAAATTTCCCGCCAGATTTAGCGGTAAAAATTTTCCGCTAAATTTAGCGGGGAAATTTACCCATCATGCACCGCGCGGTTACGCCGACGCCGACGGCGACGCCAACGGCGACGCCGCTCAAGCCGGAAACGGGCGCCTAAGAGCTGCGCTCTAAAACGAAAGCGGAGGACGTCTTAGATGGTTTTGGGGGCCATCCTTCTGGGTCGCAAGGGTCTTCTCATATGGGCGAGCACGGGTCCGACGTCGGTACTTTCGGACAGTGCCGATGCGGCTGTGGGGAGGGGGTTCTGATGATGGGAGCTGCGTCGCCGCTGTCTGGCACGATGAACTAGAAATTAAAAACAACATGAGGCCATGGCGCGGTCGAACAAGTGACCGCGCACATGAAAGATGCCTGCCCTACTGTGCATACGGGAACGCGGCCCCTTTTTCTTCCCCCCCCCCCCACATCACAGAAGAGGGAATGAACATAATGCATTTCTTAGAGCTCGTGCTACTCCCGGTCGTCTTCACCGCCGTCTCAAGTCGTACCGCGGCAGAGACGGTGTGGAATCTTCCGAGCGGTGGTCCGGATAGTCGCCATCTGGAACCTGCGACACATCTGCCTTCTTGGGTTCATAGAAAGCTTTTAGGTCGGCGGCATGAATAGACCCGCACATTTCAGCAGATTCGCAATGCACCAACTCGTAAGACAGGTTGGAGAGCTTCTTAGTAACACGGTAGGGGCCATCCCACCTCTTTGCTAAAGAGGCCGTGAAGCCTCTAGCAGCATCACTCAGCGGATGAGTTCACCTCAGTACCAGATCTCCTAACTTGAACTGCAGATTTCGCCTCCCCTTGTTGTACTGGTTTGCCTGCTGCAGTCTCGGGACGTCGAGGCTCTCTCGAGCTTCATGCAGGTTCTCCGTGAAGCGCTTCCGGAGATCTTCTGCGAACTGCGTGATAGTGCGCTGCATGCTTTCAGGATCTGTGCAAAGAAGGCCGTTTCCCAGGGGAAACACGAGCTCTTTCCCAAAGTTAAGTTGAGCCGGAGTAAAACCCGTGGACCGGTTGATTGTTGTGCGGGTAGCGAATGCCATTTCCGCCAATTTCGCGTCCCAGTCTTTGTGACTCTCTGGATGCGCTACAAGCATTTGCTTCAGGTTACGGTTCACTCTTTCCGTGATGTTCGCCTGTGGATGGTATGGCGAAGTCCGTTTGTGCCGTATGCCTAGCGCCTCACACGCATCCACGAACACCTTGCTAACAAAATAAGAAGCGTTGTCTGTAATAAGCGTTGCGGCAAAGCCAAAGCGCGCGAACGTCTCGAGAAGACAGTCCCAGATTTTCCTAGAGTCTAGTTTGCGTAAAGGAAACATTTCGACCTACTTCGTGAAATGGTCGGTCACTACTAGCAAATACTGATTGCCGCGTGGACTACGGGGAAAAGGGACCGACAACGTCGCAGGCAACACACTCCCAGGGGTACTTGCTTTCTACCGAGTGCATTAAACCTGGTGGTTGGCCACCTCGGGGTTTCGTCTTCTGACAAACCGGGCAGCTACGTGTGTACCTCATTACATCCTGCCTCATACCTGGCCACGTTGCAATTTGGGACAACTTTTCGTAAGTTTTGCTCCCACTGCTGTGGCCTGCCAAGGCGGGATCATGCATATACCTTATAAATGACTTACGCAGTTTACGTGGTATACAGTCCGGAATGGCGGGCCGCTGGACCCATCGTCCGCCTGGGGGATGTATCGCAGCAGGATGCCGTCACTGCTGAGCAGGTACGAGTCCAAGTCTCTGGGATTTCCAGCGTCAGCTGAGTTTTCTTCTGTCAGCTGGTGCATCACCTTCTGACAAAGTCCATTGGACAGCTGGGCCACTCGGAGCTCCTCTCTGCTCACCAGGGTTCCCCACCACGAATCTCGTGTGATGGGCGCCGCATTGGCCAGTGCCACCAAGTCGGGATCCACCTGCATTTCCTGCCTGAGAAGTGGAGCACGGGATAACGCATGTGCAACATGGTTAACCGCTCAACACTTGTACTCGATTGTGTATTTGTAGAGCTGGAGCGAAAGGGCCCATCGAGCGAGTCGTCCTGCAGGGTTTTGAAGCCCGTTGAGCTACGAGAGAGCCATGTGGTCAGTTTGAATGCTAAACAAAGCGCCGCCAAGGTACATGTCAAACTTTTTAAGCGCAAAAATAATTGCCAGACACTCTTTTTCGGTTGTTGAGTAGTTTCGCTCCGCTCCGGTTAACGTATGACTGGCGAAAGCAACGGGACGAAGAACGCTGTCATGTTTCTGCAGAAGAACTGCTCCTAGTCTGTAATCGCTTGCGTCGGTCTGCAAGATGAATGGACGATTCAAGTCGGGCAGATTTAAACACGCGTTTTCAGTCACAGCCTTTGAAAGACACGCGAATGCGGTTTGCTGCTCTTGCCCCCAGCACCCTCTCGTTTTTTGCGGAGCATCGATCGGTTCAGAGGTTTAGTTATCTTCAGCGCATTGCGGAATAAAATCTCTATAAAACGCAATCATCCACTCTTGACAAACGACGTCCGTCGTTTGTCGAGAGTGGACGTGTTTCTCCGGAGCTCCCGATCCCTCGCGCCAGGAGCAATGTCAAACGGAGCGGCGGCGTCGGCGGCGCCGACCGGACAGGATTCAGCGGAACCCTCTGACGACGGCTACAGGATGCAGCTGCCCCAACTCCCGCATGGAAGGCGACTTGAGACGAGGGTGTTTCTACACGGTGACCTGCGCGGGAGGCCATACAGAACCCAGGACTTCGCTGAGGCGCTGGAGGAGTCCGTAGGTATGAAGCACGTGGTGGGGCTGGGAACCTTCCAGCACAACCACGTTCTGATTTGCACACTCGACACAGCCGAGGCGAAGGAGCGCCTCGCTGCATTCAAGGAGCTCACCGTGAAGGGAAGAAGGTGCATCATAATCGACTCCAACCAGACGGAGGTGACGCTGCGGGTCCATTGGCTGCCTACCTTCGTGATGGACAGCGAGGTCGAAGGCGCTCTTGCCTCTCTTGGCAGGATGAAGCGTTCTACACGGGAGCAATGGCGTGCACCAAACGGCGCATACAAGGTGCACAGCGCAACGAGAAGCGTCACCCTCGTTCTCTGTGAGGGGGTCAACAAGGAGAACCTTCCTCATCAGGCCTCGATCGCTGGCTACCCGGTGTTGCTCTCAATGCCTGGCCGACCGCCGCTGTGTCTCCGCTGCAACGAGCTGGGGCCCATGTGGGGGCAGTGCCAGGCTCCTTGGTGCCGCAGGTGTCGTGGATTCGGTCACGTCGAGATTGAGTGCGTGCCGACATACGTGGCCAAAGCCAGGGTCCAAGTTAACGCAGCCCCCGAAGACGTGCTTCTGGACGACGGTAACGAGGCAATGCAGCTTGCCTTCACGGAGCCGCTGCCGACGCCCGACGCCGATGATACATCGCGAGATTCGGGCGAGCATCCAGAAGTGACGGAAGGAGAGTGCTATGTCGAGGAAGACAACGAAAAAGTGGCACAGATCGACGACGTCGTTCAGCTGACAGACGGGCTGGCGGCATCCGCTGAGGCAACCGGCTCGACGCCGGCATCGAAGTCGGCCGCCCCTTCAGCGGAGGCAGCCGCTCCGTGCAAGTCTCTCCAACCGAGCGGCCCAGGTGCAGCGGAGCAGCCCAAGGCTACCAGGCAAAGTCAACGGCAAAAGCCTAAGAAACCGGGCAACCCCCCTTATAATGGGGATTAGTATTTCCCTCATTCTGGTAAGCTCGCCCGTCACACCCATCAAAGCTGCCCTGTCAAGTACCTTTTGTTTTGTTTTGTTTTTTTCTTGGAAGGGGGGGTAGGGTGAAGAAAACGCGAGTACGCTGCAGATTAACTCTTTAGAAAATAATGTGCCATGAACGATGGTCCGTGCTATTATTTGCAGAGTGACGTTGACCAGCTTGTGTCTGGGCTCCCACCTGCTTTTCTGAAATGCATTCATTTAAATGCGAGGTCTGTAAAGAACAAGGTAATTTGTTTGGAAGAATTCTTTACTGAATTTTCATTTAAACTTTCTGCCATTATGCTAACTGAGACTTGGAGCACGAGTGAACATGATGTGCTCAGGTTACCAAACTATACGACTTACTATTTAAACCGATCCAATGGACGAGGCGTTGGAATTGCGTTACTGCTTTGCCACAATGCTGAATGTCAGTTACTTGATTGTTACAGTCTGATTACGCCTGACTATGAAATACTCTCTTTGTGTTCAGATAAGACAGTGTACTCTGTTTGTTACCGGCCACCTAATGAAGATATCTCGATATTTTTAAAATTTTACGATCAATTTCTAGCGTTTGTTGGTGAAAACAAAAATACCTTAATTGCTGGAGGAGATTTCAACATCGACATGAGTAACAAGCCAATCTGCCAGGAATTTTAGCACTGCAATAACATCTAATGGTTTTATCAACGTGATTAATGTTCCGACTAGAGTTACAGCCGAATGCCAATCCGTCCTTGATCTGTTTATTACAAACTGATTGCAGTCATACGCTAAGGCCGGAGTTATAACCTGCAGCGTTAGTCACCATCTCTCTCTGTTCCTTTGTGTGGAAAGAAATCAACTAGCAGCTAACAAAGGCCCTGAAATTCTATACCAATCAATTGCGGAGAAAGCCCTTCATTCTTTCCGCGCTGCATTGCTGCGGGATAATTGGAACAGAACAGACACATTCAGTGAGGCGAATAATGCTTACGATAAGTTTATTGACATTGTCAAAAAGCTATATACCGACCACTTCCCTATTAAAGTACGTAAACACAGTCGAAAAACAAGGAAGCCGTGGATTACGCCGGAGCTTCGTAAAGAAATGAAAATTAGAGACAAGCTATACAGATGCTTCCTGAATACTCGTGCCCCTGACGAATTGAAGACGGTTAAACAGTACCGAAATAAATTAGCAAAGAAGCTGCGATCTGCGCGGACAGAATACCACTCCTCTGCTTTAAGCGATAAAAACAATCGCCATGACGTGTTATGGTCCAGACTAAACGAACTATTACATCGTGGTTCTCCACATGCTCCTGTCTCGAAACTACGAGTGAACGGAAGGGAATTGTCTGGAGCCGAATTAGCTGACGCTTTTAATGATTTCTTTGCAAACCTGACTACACGTGGTAACTCGTCGGCTGCTCTCCAATATGTGAGCATTCGAAATGACAAATCAATGTTTCTACAACCTGTCACCACGCCTGAGGTGATATCAGTAATCAAAAGTCTAATTAATATGGAGTAGCTGTGATATTGATGGTCTCCATGTACGGCCTGTAAAGCATGTAGCTGATACAATCGCGCCTATCCTCACTGATATATTTAACGCCTGTTTAGAGACAGCTGTCTTCCCATCAAAAATGCAAAAAGCAAAGATTACAGTACTTTACAAAAAGGAAGATAGAAATGATCTGGGAAATATAGGCCAATTTCCATCCTGCCAGTTTTTTCAAAGGCATTTGAAAAAATGTTTGCACTCGGACTTTCGGAATTTATTGATAAGTATAACTTGTTGACGCCACATCAATTCGGCTTTTGTACAAACAAATCAAGTGAACTAGCATTACTTGAACAAAAAGAATATATACTCACACAATTTTGAAAACAAAGCCGTCGTTCTTGGTGTATTTGTTGTGGATTTTTCAAAGGCTTTCGACTTAGTAAATCATGACATTTTGCTTGAAAAGCTTAACTACTATGGTATGCGAGGACGGGTTTTATTGTTTCTGAAATCTTATTTATCTAATCGAAAACAGGTTGTCCAGATTAACAATATGCGCTCAAAGGCGCAACCAGTGCTTTGTGGTGTGCCACAGGGCAGCATATTAGGGCCACTACTCTTCAACATTTATCTTAACGATATTGTGAATATTAGCCACACAGACAAATTTATAGTATATGCGGATGACACTAGTATATTTTTCTCTGGCCATGACATTCATGAACTTATTGATCGATGTAAATAATACAATGAAAACACTCGAGAACTGGTCGGAAGCTAATGCTATGCAAGTAAATGAAAGAAAAACAAAGGCGGTTACATTCAGACCTAAAAACAAGCCCGTTCCTTCTCATCCAGAAATCTTCCTTAATTCACGTCGGATAGAAGAGGTAGATAATTTCAAGTGTCTCGCTGTCATATTTTCCGCCGACATGCTTTGGGACGCTCATGTAAACTACTTGCTAACAAAAATAGCGCAATTCACTGGCATAATTGGACGCATTCGATACCTCCTTCCTGCACAAGTTAAGTTGCTTCTTTATAATTCACTGTTTTACTCACACTTAAACTTTTGTCAACTAGTGTGGGGCACAACTACATCTTCAAACCTACAGCGTATTCATTTATTACAAAATAAATATGTTCGCCACATCTATAACGCCCCTTATGGAACACCAAGTTCAATTTTCTTTCTTCGTTCTCGCGTTATCAGGGCACACAACCTATACAGATATCGTTTGAGTGCTCGCTATAAATTAGAAACACAGAGAAATATAAGTAATATACGCAATCTTTCCCAACTGCAAATAACAACCTCTAGTTACTCTACAAGACACAAAGAGAGCTGGGCAGTCCCTACAACTCGACTAAACTCCGGAAAAGAATGTCTCGGTTATCTTTTACCTTCCCTTTTAAACAACTATCACCACGTTCATTTTGATCTGTACACTTGCAGATATAGTGAACGTCGCGCAATGTACGAAGCATAAAAACACACACATATATATATATGTCTATTTGTACGTGTGTGTTTGTATGTTTGTGTATGTATATATGTGTATGTGTATGTATATGTATATATATATATATATATATATGTATATATATATATATATATATATATATATATATATATATATATATATATTGTGATGAAGTATCTTAAAATATTTTGAATAGTTTTCTCTTTCTTGTGTACAACTTCCCGAACTCTTTTATAGACAAGTGTTACTCTTGTTTCATGTATTGCTGATAGTTGTCTGTTGTTCATTGTTATGATGAAAGTACCTTGTATTATTATATAATTTCTTGTGTTCCTTTTAAATGCCTTTCTCGCCACTGTATGTACCTGAGGGGGGCTGAGGACCAGTCAAGCTGCTTGGATAGCTTTTGTTTCAGCCCCCACCATGCTTATTCATG